>CAUYSK010090419.1:0-63015 GCA_963575035.1 Avahi laniger | reverse complement strand
CTCTGTGGAAAAGAATTTGGAGATACCTCAAAGAGCTAAAAATAGAAATACCATTCGATCCAGCAATAGCACTATTAGGCATCTACCCAAAAGAGCACAAGACATTCTTTAATAAAGTCACCTGCACCCAAATGTTTATGGCAGCACAATTCACTATTGCAAAGATGTGGAAACAACCCAAATGCCCATCAATTCATCACTGGATTATTAAAATTTGGTATATGTACACAATGGAATATTACTCAATTATAAGAAGCGACAGTAATCTAGCACCTCTTATATTTTCCTGGATTGAACTTGAGCCCATTATCCGAAGTGAGGTATCACAAGATCGGAAGAAGGGGCTCCACTTATACTCAGCATTAAACTGGTACTAACTGATGAACACTAGGGTGCTCACATGGCAGTAATACTCTCCAGGGATTAGGAGGATGGGCGGACGGTAAACCCACAACTAAAGGACATGGGGAGCATTGTAGAGGGGAAGGGCATGCCTCTAACTCTCACTAGGGTGAGGTAAAGAAATAAAATGTAACCATAATGTTTGTACCTTCATAATACCCTGAAATAAAAAAAAAAAATTTGAATTTTCAGATTTTTATATGATTGAAGTTTTATTCTTAATTTGATATTAACATAGTTTAAGGCATTAAAATATATTTAATTATTTAGTAAGCATTCTTCAAAGAATCTCCATATCAAAATATTTTTTTAAGCAAATGCTTATAAGCATGAAGTTAGATAAAAGGCACTTTATCCCTCACAATTGAGGATGATCTTGCTTTGAGTTAGAGAAATGTAGAGCATATTGGCCATAATGATTTCACAAATAATTATTATTTTTTTGTCATATAAGAGAATGTTGGACCAGATCCTTTATGGGTACTATGTTAGGCCCTTCCTGAAGTAAAAGATTGAATTTAGCTAGTAGTTTAGGAATCAAAAAATTTGTATATTTTTCCTGCTTCTATAAACACATGAAGTTGAGTTAAAAGAAAATTATATATAAAGTGTGTGTATATACATACATATACGAATGTGCATATGCTACGGTTTGAATGTAGATGTCCCTCCAAAATTCACATGTTGCTACTTAAACCCCAAAGTGATCATATTAAGAGGTAAGGGCTTTTTAAGAAGTTATTAAGTCATGAGTGTGAAGCCCTCGTGAATGGGATTAGCAGCTTTAGAAAGGAGCAGGAGGGAACTCCCTAGTCCCCTTTTATCCTTCTACCTTGCACCATGTGAGAACGCAGCATTTGCCCTTTCTGTCACATGCAGATGCAGCAGCACAACTGTATCTCAGAAGCAGAGATAGACCTCACCAGACACTGAATCTCACTGGCGATTTGATCTGGGACTCCAGAACTGTGAACAAGAAATTTCTGTTCTTTATAAATCACCCAGTCTCAGGTATTTTGTTATAGCAGCAGAAACAAACTAAGACAACATATATACATATATATATATATATGTTTTTATATATGTTTTATATATGTTATATATACACACACACAAGCATTTTCTTGAATTAGAAAATAACTTGTATTTTGTTTTGTTTTTTATTTATAAAGCATTCTTATATTGAGTAGAGGTTTCAGTTATTATTGTGTCCCTTTGAAACACTATGAATGGGTTAATTCGAAAACTATATCTGTATACATAAAACATAGCTGCTGTTTATGATTAAGGATCACACCGTGATAGCATTTACTATTGTTATTAATGTTAATTTTAAGCAGTAAAGAAATTAGAAGTGAAGGTGGGACTTGGACCTCAGTGATGATAATATAAATGTCTTGGTCTTCACCTAGCTTCATAAGTCTTAGATATACATAAAGGAGGATCTATTCATTTTTCAACAAGTATTTACTCAGCACTTCTATGTACTAGGCAGTATAGTGGGACCTTGAGGATAAAAATAAGACAGCCTTTTTTCTTGCCCTAACATAACTTGCAGTATCTCAGGAAAGACAGACAATGGAGTGTGATACAGGCTTTATGTTCTTGCAGGGTAACAGGGAAAGTCTCTCAGAGGAAAAGACATTTAAGCTGAAATGTGAAAGATAAATAAGACTTGACTGGTAAAGTGTCAGGGAAGAGGAAGAAAGAGCCAGGCGGGAAAAAGGGATGTATGAAGATCCAGAAACAAGAGGCAGCGTGGAGCCTTAAAGGAAGTGAAAGAGTTTGATGTGAGAAAGTACAGAACGGGATGGAGAGGGCTGGAGATGAGGCAGGAGACACCAGTACAGGTCACGGAAGGTCTTGCACGACATGTTATGTTTTGATGTCTTAAGAATACTGGGAAAATGTAAAAACGTTTGGAACTGGGGAATGACATGAACTGGGGCACTGATATTTATAGAAGATAATTTGGACTACAATGTTAAGAATACATTTATGGTATTAAGAATGGAGGCAAGGATCCAAGTGAAGAGGTATTTTCAATGATCTAGGTGAGCAATGGTGATGGAATGGATTAAAGTTATGGCAGTAATGCTGGAGAGACAGACAGAATTGAAACATAATTCTTTTCTTCACTATCTATTGACCTGGTAATGGATTAAGCAGTGAGAGAGAAGTTAGAGATGGCCCCAGGTTTCTGGCGTGGGTAATGCTGCTACCGTTCACTGACGTAAAAACCCTGGAGAAGGCACATCATTAGGAAGATGATGAGTTCAAAGTTTGAAATTTTGAGTTCAAGGTTCTTAGATGCCCCTGGGCAAAGCTATTCAGTAAGAAGTTTGCTATGTGGCTCCAGTTGTCTGAAAATAGGTCAGACTTAGAAATACAGATTTGGGAGATATGTCAATAAAACACTGAACAAAATCCATGTTTTCTCTGTTATCACAGACACATGAGTAGACTACAGTTCCCTAGGTCCTTTCCAGTTGGATGCTGCTAGGTGACTAAAATCTAGTCAGTGGAATGCGAGGAGAAGAAAAATATCCCACTTTTGGGCCAGACCTATTAAAAACCTCTCATGTGGCCATGGTCTTTTATTCATGGAATGGGGAATTTTTTTTTTAACCAAATACTGAAGGCAGCAGGACCTCTGTCAGCCTAAGTTACTGAATGACAAGGGAGGGGCCGTTCTGCTAACCTTTTCACCTACCTAATACTGCTACAGGAGCAATATCTAAACTGAATTATGAATGAGGAATTACATGTTTAGGGCGTGAGTTTGTTACAGCAATGAGGTGACCATAACTAACTCAGAAGGCTTCTGAATGAAGACAGGTAAAGAATAAAGACCTGAAGTCACAGGTGAGATTGCCCAGAGAAAGAGTTGGCCTGGTACCTATCGTTACATTATGAAATTACCACAAACTTGTGGCCTAAAATAACACAAATGTGTTATCATACAGTTCTGGAGGTTCAGAAGTTTGAAGTGGGTCTTACAGTGTCAAAGTGTCAGCAAAACTGTACTCCTTCTGGAGGCTTGAGGAGAAGATCTCTGTCTTTGTCTTTCCCAGCTTCTAGAGGCTTCCTGTGTCACTTCGACCTCTGCTTTCATCATCACATCTCCTTCACTGACTCTCCTGCCTTCCACTTTCTCTTATTAAATTATATTGGGCTCTCTTGGATAATCTAGGATAATCTTCCCAACTCAAGGTCCTAACAGAATCACATCTGCACAGCCCTTTTTCCACATAAGGTAATCTAGTCACTGGTTCTAGCAATTAGGATGTGCACGTCGTTGGGAAGGGATCTATTTCTCTACCTGCTACAAGAGTGTGGAATGACATAGGAAATACATCTGAAACAGCACTTTGAGTAGCACCAGTTTAAAAGAAATGGGCAGAGGAAGAGGAGACAGCAAGGCAACCATCAATGAACATATAAAGACATGAAGAAAAACCAAGGAATGTGGTGACTTAAATAATATGGGAAAAAAGTATTTTAAGAAGGAGAGTATTTTTTTATTATTATTACTATTCCAAGGTATTGTGAGGGCACAAACACTCTAGTTACACTTTATGTCTTTGCCTCACCCAAATGCAGGTTAAAGGCATGCCCTTCCCTCCCTTTAGTGCTTCCCAGAAGGAGAGTATTTTAAATACAACCATATAATATGGTTGTATTTCTATCAGTGAGGAATTAAGTGATATAAAGACTTACAATCATTTGTGGCCTTTTAACAACCTGCTTGAGTAGAGAAGTAAGAATAAAAGGCTAAGTTGAGTCATGGTTAGCAAAGAACACTGTGGAGATAGTTAGTACAGACAATTCTTTCAAGAAGTTGGACTATAAATGGGAAAAAGAAAACTAGGGAGAGACGTAGCAGAGTGGGGGTTGGAAGCAAGGGAGTCCTCCCCTCATTGGAAATACATATGCACATGTAAGTGACATTATGAGACATTGAAAGTAAAGAGTGAGATGGAATAATCAGATTTAAGGAGGTGCTGGACATTTGAGAGGCATAGCTATTGCTGAAATGCCACATGGAATGGTTGCATGTTGACCAGGAAAAGCATAATCATGCTGTCAGGAAGCTACATGTGCCCCACCAAAATCTGACACATAAATATACAGTTGATCAATCCTGACTGCTGTATGATTTTTCTCTTGAAATGTCAATGAGCTATATGTAAAAGCAGGGAATGTGGCAGTTAGATTAATCAAGGTTTGCATGGTTTTCTCCAATCAGGAGTGGTGGAAAGACCAAAGAATAAGAGGTTTTAGAAAACTGCTATACAAAGGGATAAGGTTATGACGTGGATAGGGAGCTGAGTAAAGACAGGGGAGAGGGATAAGGGACTCCGTAGATGCCAAAGAAGTCAAAGAACTGGTATGTTGGGAACAATAAAGTGAGTGAAAGAGAGATGGGTAACACATGGTTAAGACGGACTCTGACAACTTTATTTGAAAACTGACCCAATCTGTAGGTGACAAGGTCTAGGCGTGGCCATGGATGGGGGAAAGTTCTCAAAGGTGAGGCAGGCAAGGAACCATGAGGCAAGGTTGTCAGGTGGAGTCACCCAGGATGACATCAGGCCTGAGGGTGGAGAGGATGACTGTTGGTCAGGTGTCAAGGTCTTCCAAGAGACTTACAGCCCCATCATCAATAAATAGGCAAAGAGTGAAAACTCAAAAGCTGACCCACAAAGGCAAAACATAATCAGACAATTACTGGAATGATTCAATTTAAAAATTTTTATAGCTTTTTAGGAAAAAGAAACTTTGCCTCTTTTTGCCTAAATGAATTCACTTGAGAATTTACAATGTCCCAAATCATTTTTCCTGTCTGAATACTTAGCCACTAGCAGGACACCTTGGCCTGTAGGATGGGTTAACACTGCACTTACCACACCTACTGCCGATGAAAGTGTACAGAATGCTATCAACTTTCTTCTCTGTTTGGTCAAATCACAAAGAAAGGGCTGAGATGGAAACAGTTTGGAATGGAGCATGTGCAATGCCACCAAGAGTATCCCGCCTCAACTCTGCATTCTACCTTCTGAGCTGCAGAGGCATTGCTTGCTCATATTAGCTCCTTGGCCCCATGATTCAGCCCTGTCATAAAAGAGTATTTTTTTTAAAAAGCTATAATACTTTGTACTGTTTAATGTATGCTGCAAGGCAAGATAACTAGAACCTTACCTTCCCTCCAGGAGCTAACAATTGTGTGCATATTTTTAGTTGTCTAAAATCATAGATTAAACCATTTAGTTTATACTTCTACTTTATATTAACAAAGTGCAAGCAAATTAATAAGTTCTTTTTAGTGATGATAAACAGAGGGCATTCCTAAAAAAGGGCTCATCAGAAATATTGCCATCTGTCTTATTGCAAGTGCCATTTACCCAGAGCTGAAGAAAACACAAAAAGATGGTACACATACTGTGTGGTAATTTGATAAGTGTTGAGGACAGTTACAGTCTTCTTTAGAGCATCCATAATGTACACGGAATATTCATAAAACATAAAATTTTATCAACTATTTTAAAATCTTCTAAAATAAATAAATGATATATATTATAAGAGGGATAGGCTCTGTTCACTCAAAGACATGTGAGATATGACTTCTGTTCTCACATAACTCATGACATATGAGGAAAAGCAGACATGTGCACAGGTCAATTACACAATGTCATATGCAGAGACTTGTGAGCCAGAGAGTAGGAGTCATTCACAGGGAAGTTAGGAATCTTCTTGCAGAGGAGATGATATTGGAACCAAGTCTGGAAGGCATTGCAGAAAGCTGCCTAAGTGGGTTGAGTGAAGGTGAGAGATGGACCCTTCAGGTATATGCCATCTCCAAAGTTACTTTCTCTGATTAACATTACTCTAAATGACTCTCTTGCTTTGTCTTCCACAATTTATTAAATATTTTCAGAACTAGAAAGAGGAAACTCCAGAGAGTCTATGATTCAGAAATTCATTGGGAAACACTGAAATCCAGAATAAAAGAAATGCTTATTAGAGCTTCTCCAGGAGACAAACTGAAACTAAGCAAGTCACTAAATGTCTATAGAATAAATAATTGCACAGGCTAACCAGTGCTGGGACAAAATCTACAGAGGAAGAGAATAAAAAGAGGTGATAAAGGCAAAAATTCAACACCAAACAATATCTCTAGTGGTTACAACAATCCTTATTTTTATTGTTCTGAGGATTCTGCTCAATGCCATTCAATGTCATAGTAATTAAATGAGGTATAACTTGGTTAAAATAAGCTTTATTGTTCTATCTCCTTGCACAAATACTCTGTGCTTGCTTATGATATTTTTGAAATTGCAACTGAGTCATTTACCTTGGGTGGGGACCCCAGGCCCACAGTGAGCAATTGTTTATTGGGAGGGACAGGCAAGGCAGAGTCATGCTTTGCAGTAAACTTCTACTGTCTCAGAGGCTGACAATCAGAATTTGATGTTTTTAGTTTGTAGGATTGAGTGAGAACCGAATGTACCAGAATGTAACAAAAATATTCCCAATTCTCCAAGTTTTTAAAATGGGGATATCTAAACCTAGACTACTGTAAGCCAGCAATAGTCAAAATTGATGGGGCTTCCCAGATATTGTAGATAAATGCGAGTATTTTAAAGAGAGTTTGAGTGACTTCCGATTCCTGGTCTGACATGTAAGGAGCTTAGAAGTCGCCACTTTGTTCTAACAAGTCAAACCTGAACAAACTGAAAAATCAACACTTTTTTTTAGATCCTTCAAAGGAGTGAGGTCACAGGACAAACTGTAGCCTCCAAAACTGGAGAAACAGACAGAGAATCACAACTTACTGGAGGAGAACCAGCACCAAGGAAGCAAAATCTGAACTGTAATTGATGAATCGCTAGAGGCTAAGTATAGACAAGTCTGAAGTTAGGAATTCTAGAGGCACCCAGTCATGGGGGACCCTCACGGTTTTTAGAGTTTTACCTCCAGGAACTCTACCAAGTTCTCAAGGTGAATATTGGATAAAAATTTCCTAGTGCTTCCATCAGAAGGAGGGGAGCAGTAACCACTCTGAAATACACCAGAGCATTGTGTTCTTAACAAGGCCAGCCATCAGAAGAAACCATTTTATTAGAGCCTAACATGTTTTAGCAGAGCCTAACCTAACCAGGGGAAGGGAAACATCCAACTCCAGCCAGCTCTAGCCATCTTGTCTCACCATAGAGGGAAAAAATTGAGAAGCACTAGTGAAATTTACAATCCAGTGGAACAGGCTCACCAAAAAACTGATATCTAATTATGGGAATATAGAAGGCTTCCCCTCCCTACAAACCTTACCACTACATTACTAAAGTCCTATTAAAAGCAGTTTATTTTACCCGGTACATCATGTCTGTCTTTCAAGAAAAAAATTACAAGGTATACTAAATGGCAAAAATCATAGTTTGAAGAGACTGAACAAACATCAGAACCAGAGTCAGGTAGAACAGGAATGTTGGAATTATCTGACCAGGAATGCTAAGAAAAACTATAATTAAGATGCTACAGGATTTAAGGAAAACGTAAACAATATGTAAGAACAAATGGATATTATGAGAATAAAAATGAAAAGTCTAGAAAAAATTAAAAAGAAATGCTAGAGATCAAAAATACTGTAACAGAAATGAAGAATGCTTTTGATGATCTCATTAGTAGACAGGACAGAGCTGAGGAAAGAATCTCTGAACTTAAGAATATAAAAGTCCTCAGGAGAAAAGGAAAGAGAAAAAAAGGAATGAAAACACCCCCATAATATTCAAGAACTGTAGGATGATGAGAATACCAGTAGAAGAAGAAAGAGAGTAAGGAATAGAAGAAATAGTTAAAGTAATAATGACTGAGAATTTCCCTATTTCTCAGTAGGTAATAACACAGTAAACCACAGATTCAGGAAGCTCAAAGAAATTTAATAAGAATAAATACTCCCAAAATCTACACCTAAATGTATCATATTGAAGCTTTAGAAAGTCAAAGATAAAGAAAAAAAATCCTGAGGAAAGTCAGAGGGGGCAAAACAAAACCCCCTACCTATAAAGGAGCAAAGATAAGAATTTCATCTAATTTATCCTCAGAAACCATGCAAACAGAAGTGTGGAGTAAAATGTTTAAAGTGTTGAGAGAAAAAACCCACCAACTTAGAGTCCTGTACTTTGTGAAGTTGTCCTTCAAAAGTGAATGAGAAATAAAAGCTTTCTCAGACAAGCAAAAACTGAAGAAATTTGTTGCCAGTATACCAGCTTTGTAAGAAATGTTTAAAAAGTTCTTCACAGAGAAGAAAAATGATATAGGTCAGAAACTTGGATATTCACTTAAAAAGGAAGTGCATAGGAAAAGGAATATAGGAAGAAAGATAAAAACTTCAATTCCTTAATCTTAATTGATATAATAGATAACAGCTTGTTCAAAATAATATCAACAATGTGTTTAACTATGATTATGTATATGTATGTGTATATATACTTATATAAGTGAAATGAATGAAAGCAATGATACAAGGAACAGGAGAGAGGAAAAATTAGAAATATTTTGTTATTATAAGGTACTTGCACTACCCATGAAGTGGTACAGTATTAAAGCTTACTTGGATTAATTGTAAATGTATATTGCAAACTCTATAACAGTTAAGAAGAGGAAGAAGGAGATGAAGAAGAAGAAGGTAAAAAAAAGAAGTAAAATTGATATGCTAAGAAAGGAGAGAAAATGGAATCATAAAAAATAGTCAGTTAAATCAAAAAAAACAGAAAACAGTGGAAGACAAAATTAGAAACAAAGAATATAAGGACAAAAATGGTAACAAATTAGGTAGATTTTAATCAAACTCTATCAATAATCACTCTAAACATTGATGGTCAAATAAACTAGTTAAAAAACAGAGATCATTAAAATAAAAAAAGAGAGAAACACAGCTGTATGTTGTGTACAAGAAATTCACTTTAAATATAAAGACTCAGACTAAAAGTAAAGGCATAGAGAAAGAAATACCATGCTAAAACTAATCAGGAGAAAGTGAGAGTGGCTGTACTAGTTTCAAACAGAGCTGACTTCAGAGCAAGGAAAATTATCAAGGATAAAGAGGGGCTAACTAATAATAATAAATGATACTAACTAATAATAAATGATACTAATAATAAATGATACTAATAATAATAAATGAAACTAACTAATAATAAATGAATAATACTGCAAGAGGACATGACAATGCTCAATTTCTATGTGGCTAACAACAGAGTGTCAAGATACGCAAGGCAAAAAACTGACAGAAATGCAGGGAATAGACGTATCCGCTATTTTTTTCCGTGCTTTAACAACTCTATCAGAAATTGACAGATCCAGCAGGCAGAAAATCAGTAAAAAATATAATAGAACTCAATAGCCCCATCAGTCAACTGTGTGTAATTGACATCTACAGACTACTTTATTCAACAACAGAAAGCATGTTCTTCTCAAGCTCCATTAAATGTTCACCAAGATAGACCACATTCTGGGCCATAAAACACATCTTAACAAATTTAAAAGAATAGAAATCTTACAATGTCTGCTTTCAGACCACAATAGAATTAAACCAGAAATTAATAACAGAAAGATAGCTGGAAAAATTTGAAATACTTCCCAACTTGATCTATAGATTCAATGCAATCCCAATCAATATTCAAGAAAGTTATTTTGTGGTTATTGACACACAGATTCTAAAATTTACATGGGGAGGCAAAAGATTCAGAATAGCCAGATGAATATTGAAACAGAAAAACAAAGTTGGAAGACTGACACTATGCAACTTTAAGACTTACTATTAATATAAAGCTACAGTAATCAAAATACCGTGGTATTGGTGAAGGAATAGATAAATAGATCAATGGAACATAATACAGAGCTCATGAGTATACCCACATAAATATAGTCAACTAATCTTTGACAAAGGAACAAAGGAAATACAATGGAGCAAAGATAGTCTTTTCAACAAATGGTACTGGAACAATTAGACATCTACATGCAAAAAAATTAATCTAGACACGGACTTTATACCATTTACAAAATTTAATTCAAAATGTATTGTAGACCTACATGTAAAATTCAGAACTATAAAACTTCTAGAAGATAACAGAGAAAAAATTCAGATGATTTTGGGGATAACAAAAACTTTTAAAATACAACATCAAAGACACAATCCATGAAAGAAATAATTGACATGTTGGACTTCATTAAAATTAAAAACTTCTCTGCAAAAGACTATGGCAAGAGAATGAAAAAAAAAAAGCCACAGACTGTGAAAAAAATATTTGCAATGGTCACATCTGATAAAGGACTATTCCCTAAAATACACAAAGAACTCTTAAAACTCAACAACAAGAAAATGAACCAACCTATTTAAAAATGGGCGAAACCTGAACAGACATCTCAACAAAGAAGATATGCAAATGGCAAATAAGCATATAAAAAGATGTTCCACATATGTCTTCAGGGAATTGCAAATTAAAATGACAGTGAAATACCACTACACACTTATTAGAATGTCAAAAGTCCAAAACACTGACAATATCAAATACTAGCAAAGATGTGGAAGAACAGACACTTGAGTTCTTTGCTGGTGGAAATGTGAAATGATACAGCCACTTCGGAAATCACTTTGGCAGTTTCTTAAAAAACTAAACATACTCCTATCATACAATCTAGCAATCACACTCTGTGGTATTTACTCAAATGAGTTGAAAACTTATGTCCTATTAATAATTGCCAAAACCTGGAATCAAACAAGATGTCTTTTAGTAGGTGAATAAATAAACAAACTGCAATATACCCAGACAATGAAATATTATTCTACACTAAAAAGAAATGAGTTATCAAGCCATGAAAAGACATGGAGGAAACTTAAATGCATATTACTAAGTGAAAGATGCCAATTTGAAAAGGCTACATACTGCATGAGTCCAACTATAGGACATTCTGGAGATAAACTGTGAAGACAAAAAATCAGTGGTTGCCAGGGGTTAATGGGGAGGGAAGGATGAATAGGTAGAGCACGGAGGATTTTAAGGGCAGTGAAATTATTCTGTATGATACTACTATGGGGGAATACTTGTCATTATACATTCGTCCAGACCTATAGAACATACAACACTGATAATAAACCCTAATGGAAACTATGGGCTTTGGGTGATAACGGTGTGTCAATGTAGGTTCATCGATTGTAACATATGCACCACATGGTGGAGGGTGTAGATGGTGGGGAGGCTGTGCATTTGTGGAACTTTCTATACTTTCTGCTCAATTTTACTGTGAACCTAAAACTGCTCTAAAGAATAAAGTTTATTTTTAAAAAAGAATGGGTAGGAGGCACAACTCTTTAACACATGGGTTCTTAGAGAATGGTGTTCTACAATTTGACCAGAAATTTGTGTCAAATTGTTAAATTAACTGAAGATGGATTGAAATCGAAACCCTGAAAAACTAATTCATTTACTTCTTGCTAAAGTTGACTTTGCCTTAAAAATTCTCATTTTTTGTATATTTATACTAAACAATGTTAAATAAATACCAGCCTTGGATTAAATGTGTATTTTCAAATGTATAAGCATCCATTTGCCTAACGTGGATGTCCAGACTAGGTGGAAACAGGCGTGGCATAAGCCAAATGATTAGAAAAAGTAAAGATAGGACACAGCTCCTCATGCAAGGATAATGGTCTTGCATAGAAGGAAGCAAACCAGAGCACCATTCTCAAGGCTCTGAGAAACCGCACGGTATTAATTTAAAAATAAAATGCCCCAAGACTATCACTAGAGAGTCATCCCTCATTGTTTAGAGCACTATATTTATGCCAAGTTGTTATAATAACTGATATTTAAGAACTTACCATGTGCTTGGCACTGTTTTAAGCACTTTATCTATATTACAGATGAGGAAACTGAGACACAGAGAGGTTAAATGACATGCCCAAGGCCATTAATCTAGTAAGTGACAGCCAGGATTCTAACCCAGACTTGAATTCAGAGCCCATACCCTGAAGCTTGGCACCATACTGCCTCTCACCGTACAAAAAGAGGCCAGGGTCAGTCAAGCTCTTTCATGTCCTGTGTGGCCTGGGTTTTCATCACATTGCTTTCCTGGGACACAAACCACTGACAAACAAATCCAGCAGCCTCTTGCTGTTATGTCAGAGAAGATGGAAGGCAGTGAAAATCTTTGAAGTGTTAATATCTTTGTTTACTTTGTCTTGGTTAGCTTTTGATTCACCCTCAAATCCTTCTGGGAAGAAATAAAGGTAAGTTTGGGAATAGCTTTCTGGGCAAGGTCTCGAGGGCTCAAGGGATACTCAATGATTCAGCACAGAGTATGCAGTCAAGAAATGCTTGCTTGAACAAGTGACAATGAATGAATCAGTCAAGTCAATCGAACATCTAAGTAGCTATGGATTCAATGACTTGTTTGTCTCATTCATTACATGCTCATATCTTTCCTGTGTCACACTTTAGTCAAGTTTAATTCTTTGCCACATTCGCCACAATTTTCTTTCCTTGCAGCATTGCTAGTGTTGTTAATTCTGCCTGGAAAACCCTACTTTTCCAAAGCTACAAGTTTAAAGCCTACTTATGATTAGGTCTAACTCAGACACAGCTTATCTTTATTAGAGAAAACTAATTTATCCCCTCTCTGATATCGTATATCATCCTCACTGCATGCTGCATTTGGTTCTGTATGTGACTTATCTCCTAACAGGAAGTTGTTTAAATGGAGCTGTCATTTCTGCTGTATTTCCTCTGTCCCTCTTAGAGTTTTATATGGTATAGAGTGGCATCCAAAAAAGATAGTACTGGGTTTAAGTGGTGAGCATTTATGAATAAACTTTGTATGACATACTACTTACCGTTTGATTTATAATTCATATTTTATCAGCAGAATAGCTCAGTAATTAGTTAACCATCTGTTAGGAGTATTTCAAATTGTTTTCTCACATTTTTCCTTGTCTTCATAATTGCATGTGCTTTTTTATGAATTAATAGCTATAATGAAGAAATCACTTTAAAATTTAATAGAAATGGGATAAATTTTGCTTTATCATCTAGAAAAACTGAGATTATTAATGGGCAGAAAAGGAAAGTATATATTAAACTGACACTTAGAATGTTATTTTTAAATAATAATTATTCATTTAATGCAAGAGTTCAAAATCATATTTGCTGTGATTCTTTTATCAGAAAGAACACCCAATCAGAGTTGCCTGTAGATCTTTGAATTCTCTGAGTTTAATTTCTAGTATACGGATATCATATATGAAGGAATTAGAAAAAAAACAAATGATCCTGATTATTCAAAGAAACTCTACAAGAAAATAATAATGGATATGACATTTAAATGTATTTTTTAAAAGAAGTTCATGTTACCTCACTATTCTAATATATTTTGCAACTGTTGTACTTCTATTTACATTTGGGAATGCAATTTAACTATTAATATTTGTAGCATTTTATTTTCTGACATGATATTGTTGCCATCCATATTGCGGGAAATTATTTCCTATTTTTAAATGGCCTTTAAAATGTAAATACATATGTGTATATATAATATAATTACAATGCTTATCTTTTCATATGGAACACTTCATGAATTTACCTGTCATCCTTGCGCAGGTGCCATGCTAATCTCTCATCATTCCAGTTTTAGTATATGTGCTGTTACAGTGAGTACTACAATGCTTATAAATGCATAAACTCACATCTTCCTGTGCCAGTGTCAATTGCATTTAAAGAACAGCCCAACCAGCCCAACAGTATTCCAATATTTACTCTTACCTCTCTTTCAATCATTTAAGCGGGTCGATGGTAAGTTAGTCTTAAAAATTTTCATTTCTTCAGGTCTCTGAAATTCCTGGGAACCACTCACTCTCCCTCACCTTAAGAATTCCATTTCTCCTCCTTACCATTCTGATCTCTGAGTCTTCTCTATGCTGCTTTCGCCACGGAACACCTTCTAACTGCACCCACCCAACACCCTTAACACACACACACACGTGCACATGCGCACAAACAACATCGTCACCATGAACAGGTCTTAAAGAGCCCTGTTGCCCTCCAGCTCTGACTGCCTCTGTAGTGAGACTCTACCTACACAAACTTTTTTCCTTTCTCTGCTCTTCCATGGGATATAGGGTATGGAGGAAAAAGAAAGAAGTCTGTGAGCATACATATTATTAATTTTTTCCTGTCATATTTATCCCAATTTAAAAACAGTAATATTAAATGCCCTTTGCTATACCATGTGTCAAACTAATGTCAACAGGGTCTGATAGTAGTATGCATTTTCTTCAGCTGGATGTAAAAAATATATGATTTTTTTACAAATTCTGCTGAACTATTTTTTAAAACACTTTTTTAGAATAGTTCTAATATTGAAAATATTGAGAAGATACTACAGATAATTCCCATATATTCTATACTGTTTTCCCTACTATCAACATCTTACATAAGTATGACGTGTGCTGTAACCAATGAATCAATATTGATATATTATTATTAAATAAAGTCCACATTTTATTTAACTTTTCTTAGTTAAGGAAACATAATGTCTTTTTTTCTGTTCCAGGATCCTATTCACAATATTTCATTATATTTACAGTTGACCCTTGAAACATAGAGGTGAGCGATGCCGACCTCCCATACAGCTGAAAATTTAAGTATAACTTTTGATGCCTCCCAAATTTTACTAATAAATAGCCTGCTGTTGACTGGAAGCCTTACCAATAACATAAACAGTCAATTAACACTGATTTTGTATGCTATATGTATTAAATACTGTATTCTTACAATAAAGTAAATGAGAGAAAACAAAATGTTATTAAGAAATTCATGTGGAAGAGTAACTATATTCACTATTCATTAAGTGGAAGTGGATCATCATAAAGGTCTTCATTGTTGTCATCTTCACATTGAATAGGCTGACGAGGAAGAGGAAGAGGAAGGGTTGGTCTTGCCATCTCTGTCTCAGGGGTGGCAGAAGTGGAAGAAATTCCATGTCTAGGTGGACCTGTGCAGTTCAAAGCCATGATGTTCAAGGGTCAACGGTAGTTGTTATGTGTCTTTCATATTCTCTTTACTGTGACAGTTTTGCAGACATAGTTTGGTTTCAGTGATCTTAACACTTTTGAGGAGTATCAGTCAGGTATTTTGTAGAACTTTGTTCAACTGAGATTTGTCTGATATGTTTCTCATGATTAAACTGAGGCTATGTGTTTTGGGGAGGAAGACCACAGAGGTAAAGTGTCATTTTTACCACGTTGTATCAGGTGCACATACTGTTAACATTACTTATCACTGTTAGTGTGGACTTTGATCACCTGGCTGAGTTATTCCTTGTCGGGTTTATCCACTTGAAGTTACTTTCTTCCCGCATGCTTTCCACAGGTGAACTATAGGACTAGATTTTTTTTAAAAAATATGGATCATATTACAGCTTTCAAAGTATAAGATTAGTTGATACTATTCAAAAAATCCCCAGCTAAAACATTAAATAACATGCAATTGGCATATTTTTCCCCAATTAAACTTTAGTTTGCAAAATTTTAGAACTGTTTCAGTAATTTGGATCCATTTTCTGGGGAAAACATGATATACAAAGACATTCCCAAGTAAACACAAATCTTTTTAATAAAGATTTCTTAGGTAACTCATACACAAACTATTTGAATTACTGGAAAAAATCAGATTTCATTTGTAGCTAAGCCAAAAGGGCTATATTTACCATGAGGACACCTACACATACACACACGCACACACACACCAATAAGTACACAGAAAGAAAAGGAGAAAGAATCTACTTAAAATTTAATGGAAGATTTCTGATCATAACAGCTAAAGAAGTTTTTTTCTATAGTAAGATAATTTTTAATATCATTCTAAACAATATTTGTAACAGACATCATTAAACTAAAATAAAATTAAATTAGAGAGATAGCATAATATCACTAAACCAAAACTATGAAGGTTTGAAGAATCAACTCTATATCTTTCCTTTTATAAATTCTCTTAATGCTCCTTGAGTTCTTTTCTTTTTTTCATTTAAATGCCATCTTTAAGAAGATATTTTAAATAGTCAATGGATTTAAAAACAGTTGGTCCCCTCATTAAGGGGTCCCAAATGTTCCAATTTCTGTCTGGGATGAAATTGAAACAGGATTTTAGACTCTCATTTTATTTTTACTTAGTTTTCAGTACTATAACATTAGCAAAACTCTTACATTGGTGTGAAACCACAGTAGGATTAAGAAGCAACTTAGATGGGCAGGCTCCCAGAGCTCCAGTCTGAAATGTCAATAAAACCTTACTGGAATAAATCAGAAATATGGTGCCAATTAATTTAGGTTTCCTCATTCAACTTCCTAAATAACCATAGAAATAGAAAGTACCTTGAATGGAAATAGATTAAAAAAATAAACAGTCCTCACAGATATGTTCTCAATCAAGAGCACCATATTCTCAAAGTCTGCTGGTATATAGTTGTGTGAAGTCAGCAGTCTCAGCAGAATTTCTGAAAACTAATCATGGAAGTCAAGTCCATTTTACCAGGAAGGAGTTATTTATGATTACCTAAATTTTAAGAGTACCTCCCAAGAAGTTGTATGATGTGGGAAATAGCATGTAACAAAACGTGATAAATTCCTTATTTTACTCTATTTATTTATAAGATTCGTGAATTATTAAATAGGATTAATGTACATGATATAAGATGGAAATACACTATATGAAGTACAGTGAAAAGTCTCCCTTTTTCCCGTGACTCGGCTACCACTCCACTCCTCAAAGACAACCAGTTTTCATAAACTTCAAAAGATACTCCATGCATTTCTAAAGTTATCTACAGAAATATCTTTCCCCATATATGGCAACATGCTATATATGCTGTTCTGCATTTTCTATATTTTTCCCTTAAAACACCTTGGAAACCTTTCCATACCATAAATACAGAATTTCATATTTTTTAAAGGATTCACATGATATTACATTGTGTGGTTGAACAATAATTAACATATAAAGTCCCCTTGATGGACTTTTTAATTATTTATAAATTTTGACATTGTAACTCATGTTCCAATCAATCTCTGTCATATATCATTTCACATGTATTCCAGAATATCTGAGGAAAATCCCCTACTGTATATAATTCTCACTAATTGAAAATCTGTTTCTCTTTAGACTTAGAGTAAGTATTAAACTAATTTGTATAGAATATTAGTTTGAAGGAGGAGGTGAGCAGTTAATTTCCTGAGGGTCCGCAGATGATGCAACTTTGCTTTGGGGATTTGAGTGTTCTTCTGAAGCTGGCTTACATCTTCTGAAACACCAATCAAGATATCAGGTCAGGAAAAAAAGATGTGTGAATTTATTCATATGAAGGTTTTAAAACACTGTGGAAATTAAGTCCTATTTATTTATACATGTAAGAAATGATCAACTTCTTGAAATTGAAACTCTGCTAGAAATTCCAGGAATTGTGGTTACCATTCACATAGGCATGAAATGGGTAAGATCAACAGGGTATGAGAAAGCTCACTGCACTCCACCAGGTAGGGTTAGAGTGACAGAGACCCAGCGTCAAACATCGGTGACCTCTAGTTACTACATATCAATAGGCTTCTGTCAATAGTAAAGTAAGAGGGGGTGATTACTGTTTGAAAACAAAATTAAAACACATTTCTCATTAACTCCGAATTATTCTTAAAGGACTGACAGGAGAGTAGATAAGTGAAAATCTGAGAAGATATCTCACGATGAGAGCAATAACTTGCAAGAAAAAAACATGGCAGTCAAATAGAATATTTTAATAAATGATATTTATTGAGTCATGTAGAAGACCTTGGAGAACACCAAAATCTAGGACAATGGTGGCCAGCAATGTATAATCTTTATTATTTGAAATTCTTTTTGTTGAGTGATCTGTGTAATGACCTGGGATTTGCAAAGGAGTTCCAATTTCAGGTACTTTTATTCTTCTTAATCAAAGAAGTTTCTTAAGTATATTATTAAATATGACATACATGTTGTTAGATTTTATTAAAAAATACATTAGTAATCATTGGAAAAAATCTGCCTTTCCCCAAATAAAAAATGAGTATAATATTTGAATAGACTTTTCTCCAGGTAAGATCTATAACTGGCCAATGAGCACATGGAAAGATACTCAACATCTTTAGTTATCCGGAAAATGCAAATCAAAACCACAATGAGATACCACTTCACATACAGTAGGATCGTTAGAATCAAAAAGTCTGATGATAACAAGTACTAACAAGGACATGGAAAATCAGAATCCTAGTATACTGCTGGAGGGAATGTGAAATGGTGCCATAACTTTTGAAAATAGTGTAGCAGTTCCTCAAATGATTAAACATAGAGTTGTGATAAGACCCAGCAATTCTACTTCTAGGCATATACTCAAGAGAAATGAAAACATGTGTCCACACAAAAATCTGTACATGAATGTCAACAGAAGCATCATTCTTAATCAACAAAATGTAGAAATAACCAAAATATCCATCAACTCATGAATGGATAAATACAATGTGGTATATCCATACAATGAAATATTATTTGGTCATAAACAGAAATGAAGTACTGATACAACATTAATGAACCTTGAAATCATTATGCTAAACAAAAGAAGCCAGTCACACATACACACACACACACACACACACACACACACACATACACACACACACACACACACGTATTATATAGTTCCCATTTACTTGAATGTCCAGGACAAGGAAATCTATAGAGACAGAAAGTAGATTAGTTGTTTCTTAGGGCTAGGGGGAGAGCAGTATGAGGTAGAGGGTTGTTTTAGTCTGTTTGTGCTGCTGTAACAAAATACTTGAGACTGGGAAATTTATAAAGAACAGAAATTTATTTCTTATTGTTCTGGAGGATGGAAAGTCCAAGATCAAGGTACCAGCAGCGGAGGGTCCGGTGAGGGTCCAGTCTCTGTGTCCAAGATGGTGCTGTGAATGCTGCATTCTCTGGAGGGGAAAAATGCTGTGTTCTTCATGGCAGAAGTAGAAGGGCAAAAAGTGACCAATTCCTTCTGTCAAGCTCTTTTATAATGGCATTTAATCCCATTCATGAGGGAGAAGTCCTCATGGCCTAATCACCCCTTAAAGATCCCACTTCTTAATACTATAACATTCGCAATACCTGAATTTTGGAAGGGACGCATTTCAACCATAGCAGGGGTAATTATTAAAAAGCACAGGGTTTCTTTTCGAGGTGATGAAAATGTTCTACAAATTTACCGTGGTGACGTCTATGGTGTGTATCTGTGACTGTCCTAAAAACCACTGTATTGTACATTTTAAATGCATGACTTGCATAGTATGAGATTTCTATCTCAATAAAGCTGTTTAAAAAAAAAAAAATGTCACCCATCCCCCAGCAGAAAAAAAAAAGAAAAGAACTTGCCCTTGTTACATAACACTGCTTCTGCTCTAGCTTATTTAGATAATCTCTGGTTTCTCAAAGAATTAGCAGTTTTGTAATAAAACAAGGGACAGTTTTACAGAGAAGGAAATAATCACAGTGGTCTTTTTAACCTTCTATGTAATCAAGCACTATTGAACATTTAGCAGCCTACTGTCAGAAGCAGCTTCTGCCAGCATATTCTAAAGCATTTATGAAGAACGAGTTACTCTGATTTCTGAATTGTCAGAGTGAGAAAAACACAGCTGCTTTCAATGGAAAGAAAATTAGATTGAAAAGAGAAGAGGCAAAGAAATATTCTTATTGTTTGTGAAAGTCTTTTCCTATATAGGCTTCCAAAGTCCATGGGCTATCAGGAAATGAAACTTTTAACCTGATATTTCTACATACCTATTTACAGCTACTTCTGTATAAAGCCCTGCACATACAGACAAATCAGAGAGATATTCTTCTCATCTAATTGAATGTTTATTGTGCACTCAATCTGCAGGATGGTGTAAGATGATTTTTTAGGGAACAGAATAGAAACCTTAGACAATTTCTTGTCACTAATAGTATATGCCAAATGCTTTTTTCTTCTGTCAGTCCAGTATTTTTAAAATCCAAGCCTCTAGATTGGCAATATTTCAGGCAATGAACTAAATGCTGTATATAAATTATCTCATTTAAGGTCTCACCAACACTGTGAAGCAAGTGTTAGCAAAGATCCTTTAATATACATAACAAATCTGGCAAAATAGTATACAAAATACTAATAGGCTCAAGGCAAGGAAGCAGATAGGAACCAGAGTGGTAAACTGAGACCAATGGTAGAGTGGATATTAGAATTTTTATACATACTTGAACTTTAGAAGTTTAGGTTTCAAGATAAAGTGAAGTGCTGGAGACTGAGGACATGGCCCCAGGCCTCTGAAATATAGAAGTTGAAACTAAGAGCCTCTCTAATAAATTCAGCATCTAGAGAGTTACATCATCAATAAAAACGTGGATTTGAAAAGTTCACTGAAAAGCAATGATGTTTTACAATTATAAGGCTCAATCTTGGTTCCAGCTAAAAACTTTGTGAGTGAAAAGATCTCCTCTAAGAATTTGTAACCAAAGTCAGCTTGTATACAGGTGTGGGATTCACATTTATACAATTTACATGGTTTAAGAAATCCTGAGCTGAAAAATAAATTTAAAATTATAACCAAATTTAAGTGGTCCCTAGCAAAAGGAAAGAAAGAAAGAAAGCAAGAAAGAAAGCAAAGAAACTCTTTAGAGAGAGACATATCCTCTCTACTTAGGCCTCATGTAATGGCCGGATATAGAGTCCAGAGAAAGATGAGGTCACAACTCACAATTACAAAACACAAGTCCAATAAAATCAACTTGAGAGTGCTGACAAAAGCCATCAAAAACTGAATTAGACCCTCTCTATTAGGACGTTAGATATTGAAATGATTACTTACAGAGAAAGAGAGAGATTCTTTTTTTTTTCCTCACAGGGAGAAGGAAAAAACTCACCCACAGCTAAATGAATTTGTAAGTAATATATATTTTGAATATTTGAACAATATGATAAGCTTGATCTAATAGATGTATACGGAACTCTGTACCCAAGAAATTAAGAATAAACACTCTTATCTAGAATGCATAGAATGTTTATAAAAATCAACCATGTGCCAGGCCATAAAACAAATGTCAACAATCATGTAAGAATAGATATTATTCAAATCATGTTCTCTAATAATAACACATGGATCCAAGAAAAAATATATAATGGAAATTTTAAAATATGTTAAACGATGCTGAAATTCATGCATATCAAACAGTTTACTGAACATATACAGAACATTCTTTTATATGTCCTTTTGGGCTCATGTGCAAGTTTCTCTAAGGTCCATACCTAAAGACTGCAATTTCTAGGATATAAGATATGTTCATGCTCAACTGTAAAAATAATACCAAGCTGTTTTCCAAGCTTGTTGTGCCAATTTATACTCATCACCATTTATAAATGCAGCATTATTTATAATAAAATTATTGCTAAATTTTCTGCATTATAATGAAGTACTTTAAGATCCAAATTTTTTGTATTGTAAAATATCCTGGATTAAACATTCATATATAACAATTTTTTTTATCTTGTCTGTTTTTTTCACAACATAATTTTTGGGGATTGAAATGTTAAAACAACATATATGCACATTTTAAACTTTGCTATGTATTGTTTCCTTGCTCTTTAGGAAAAAATGTATAGGAGGGTCTATTTTTCCATATGGTTACCAAGACAAAATAGTATCAACTTTTTCTATCTTTGCCAATCTTACAGTTGAAAAATGATATCTCATTGTTGTTTCTGTATCCATTTATTTAATATCCAGTTGGTTTGAATACATTTTCATACATTTATTGTTCATTTACATTTCTTTTTTTGGATTTACAATTTAAATTATGAATAATTTGAATCAGCCTAAGAATATATATAAGGTAAATCATGTAGAAAATGTCAAAACCTCTCATTGTTCTTTATATTTTACCCCTAATTTATATACACATACAGCAATAATGATTGGGGGCCATCGATACTATGGTAATAAAAATAGTTTTTATTAAGTGTTCGTCATGTGGCATACACTTGGCTAAGGACTTCACACACCTAGCTTATTCATTCATTTATCTATCCATTCAATAGTTATTAACTATGTTCCAAGGAGTGACTAGTGTACAATCGTGAGCGAAACACAGTGTCAACCTTCCTATTGTTCGGTGAGATGATGACAATAAGTACCCATCAAACAAATAATTATAAAATATGAAATAAAATAAAAAGAGGAGTGTGCTAAAATAGAGAACAACATGGGGTAGTGTTTAAATGAAATAATCGAAGCAGGCTTCCTGAGAAGGGGGCATTGATCCAGGGCCCTAAGGCATGAAAAAAAGCAAAAAGTTTCTGGGAGGGGAAGAGTTTTTTGCAGAGGGAAGAATATATGCAAAGACCTCATTCAGGAAAATGAGGAACTGAAAGAAGGGCCCTGCAACTAGCATGAAGTAAACAAAGGGAAAGTGATGTGAAATCAAATCAAAGAAGCCAGCAGGGATTAGACCTCTTAGGGCCACAGTGGCCAAGGGGAGGAGGCTGCTTCATTCCTTATGCCATGAGAGGCTTAGGCTTAGAGAGAAGTGCTCAGAGGTGATCTTGACCTCACAATGATCCAAATCTTAAGATTAATTTGCACCACGTTTCTATTATTCTACAGAAATTGTGAGCATAAATTAAATTACATTCTTTATAAAGTATGCAACTATCATATCTTTCAAAGATTTAAGAAAGCCAAAAAAAATGATAAATTTGAACTTCTAGAAAAAATGTATTTAATATCCCCTATCAAACAATGCTCCATTAAGTCCTGAAGATCAAACTTAAATAGGTTGTGCCAATCAATGCCCTTTTTATGACATCACAAAAAGAGATCTATTCCTTGAACCCACTTGCAGTACTCCAGTATTTCATTTAACAGGAGTTTCACCATTGCATTGCATGTATGAATTGGATTTACTGAAATGTTCATAGGAATACTCTTGCTAAGTGAGACACTTGTCTGCAATCTGACAGCATTGTTTGTATTCTAGTCATTTTGATGACAGCATCATCTCGCTTCATCTGCTTTTAGATGTTCTTAGGGTCACAGTAAATCAGATGTCCCCAGGAGTTTTTCCATTTCTATTTGATCTCACAAAAAGCATGAGACATTATTATCTCTTTTTTGTTGATGAAGAGGTACAAGCCAACCTCACTAAGCTTCAGATTTTTCACCTACAAAATGAAGGTATTGATGCTTACCTTGCCAACCTCTTACACCTACTCAAACAAAATAAAATAATAAAATGATGGATGGGAGAGTGCCTGAAAAACTAGGAAACCTCATAAAAAGTGAGCTATTGTTATATTACTATTATCATAAAAGAAGACACATCTGTATCATAAACATTACAATACAGATGTGCAAAAAATGTGCATATGATCCACATTAGATCTTCATCTTGTTCTAAGCCCCCAAGGTAAGGAAATCTGGGGTGGGAGAAGACCTGCCAATACAGCGTGACTCAGTCTCTTTCAATTTAAAACATCTCCTTTTAGGTTGATTCTCAGCATTTTTGGTGAAGAGTCAGTCAAGGTAAAGTTGAAATTCCTTATCAGGCTCTCTTACTCAAGTCACAGATTTTCTAGATAACATATGAGTACAAGGAAAAGCTCACATGTCCTTAAGGTATTATGGCAGGATCCCAAACTCCTCTCTGGCTCCCAGTGGCCCTTGGCTGAGGTAAACTCATTCTACGTGTCTCCATGTTGGTCTCTATCCTCTCTGTACCTGCTTGTGAAGTTCCATAGCATAGCTGATGTCATGCTACTTTCTTCTCAGTCCAGCCATGGTCCAGCAGTTCATTCCCCGAGCCTCAGCCTGATTTTGTTTTTTTCTGCCCTTAAGATTGTCTCAGTCTCAGCCTTGGGCTCCATCTGAACCCTGGCCGAGGCTCTAATAATAGTTCCTTCTCCCCTCACTTCTACAGCCCCATTCCAGGCCTCGTGGCCCGCAAACCTCGGTTATCACTGAGGACATATGGGAAATTCTGAATCTCTCCAGTGTTTCCCCCTGGGTACGAGGAGAATGAAGGAGAGCGAAAGAAGCCACTTTCTTTTCTCTCTTCTCCCTCTCTCTTATGCCAGGCCACCATGTCTTGCTGTGGCTGCTCTTTGTCAACAACAGGTGCTTTGCTATCTCCATCCAGAGTCCCAAACTAGAAATGAGACACAAGTCCATATGACATCTGTTTTTGGCTTTACAACTAACCTATCCTTTTTATTTTACCTCTATTCCTCGCCTTGAATTTTAATGAGAAGATGGGAGAGGAATAAAGGACCCTTGCTGCTTCTCTTTGTCTCTGTTCCTCTGTCTCAACTCTTGCCCACCTTCCTGGAACTGCAATGAGTTTCTTTACTTAATATTTTTCTTAATTCCTACTTTTTTCCATGTGGTGAATAATGGAGTAGTAAACCTGCTGACCAATAAAGGGAAGAACAATCAGGCATCACATAGTGACATTTTGATCAACAATGGGCCACATATACGATGGTACTTCCATAAGATTATAATACCATATTTTTTACTCTACCTTTTCTGTGTTTAGATACTTTTTAGCTATGCAAATACTTACCATTTTGTTACAATTGCCATGATCAACTATTTGTGGTTGTGGGGGAGGAATTACAGCAAAAAATTCTTATAGACATTTTCCCCTAAAGATAGATACAAATAATAATGCATGAAAGTTTTAACAGAAATTAAAATCTATTCACCCAATAGTGAAATTCTCCAATTTCATTGACTTAAATTAATTATTTATCAAAAGTAGTAACTGATCCTTTCTCTCTCTGAAAGATCTATCACATTCAGAATCCTATTGGAGAAGTGGCTAACTGCTACACACAGAGCAGTAACAAATAAGATGTCAAATTGGACCAAGCACACTCAATACAACATCTTGATAAACAAACCCCCAAGAAATTTGAGCAACTAAGGTTTACGAGTTTGAAAGGTTATTTTCTTAATGAACAGCAGTAGCACTCTTCTCAGGAAACATACCACAGAGGGAGGTGAGATTTTAGATCTATTTATTTAGGTTTCTAAAGGGGATTTAAGCAATCCTGCTTTTGTACAGCATGTGCCACCACAGACCAAAGAATCAAATAGAATATTAATGGAGCAAGTTTATACCAAGATTATCGTCCTTTTGAAGAATGCAGTGGGGGACAAACAGGAGTAAGTCCATTTGTCCCTGTAGTTTTTGCTTTCCCAGTTTAGCTTCTCTTCACCCCACATGGTTAATTCTCTCATTTTGGGGGTGCTCCGAGATGAGGTGACAGGTTGATGCTAGGGTTTCTAGGCTCTAATCTCTTAAAACGGTCACATGCATGGACACCAAGCAGCAAAGTACTCACATAATGACATCATTCTGAAATATTAAAATTTGTCACCAGAATTGTTTTCCTCTGCGGATAATGACAGCAACAGATAGTGACACAGTGTGTACGTGCATGTGTGAGTCCTGTCACGGAGAAAAAAATCACTTGTAAAATTCTTAGAAACTGAAAATGTATCAGTGAATAGGTCTTTTTGTTGGATATTTATGGGGAATTTGGTTTGTTTTCTGATTCTGTTTCAACTTTTAAGGAGCACCGTTAATGTGATTAATTAGCAAGAATTTATTGACGTGAAAAATTTCGACAGCCGAATATATATGATTTTTTTAAATGTATTTTTTCAGGTGAAACTATAAACTGGAGGCCTAATTAAGACCTGCTGTTTCCTGAAATTTTGTATGCACAGCCCCGGGAAGGAAAGTTACATGGAGCTTTGCTTCAAGGAGTATGTGTAATCTTAAGAGAAAATCCCAACATTCTAGTCACTTTTTTCAAACATAATCCTTACTTAAGAGCCATAGTGAATTTATGTCCATGGTAAACATGAAAGCCTGCTATGGAGCTGGCTTAGGGAAAACTCAAATCACCGAGCACGTCATGAGTTTAGGACTTCAACTACTTCTAGCCAATATTTCCAAATTTACACTGAAATACCGTGATGGATCATACAATCTGAGTCTTTTGGGATTTGCTTACATGTTCCCTTCCCATGACTTTGCTAAGGATGTGAGTCTCTCTAACAAGAGAAAGTAAATCAGCTTGCAAGAAATATAATAATAATACAAAAGTATTCAGTACAAAAAAATTGGACTTTTGATTAAGTTGCAGAAGACCTGAATTAAACTGATTTCTGAGCAGCACCCACTTTATCTGCTTTTATTAGGAAAAAAATCTATTTTTTCCCTAATGTTTCCTTTTTGTTAAATAGTTCCAATGTAAGCTTTAAACTACAAGAGTTAAAGAAATCTATGTATTTCTAAAAATTATCAACATTTTATTAGTTTAGGAACACATTTATATGGCTCATTCCCAAATGTCATGATCCAGTCGTGGTAAACTTCTGAAGTCAGAATTGCTTCAAAATAATAACTATTTTTCCTTAGTCATTTGGAAGCTTTTTTCTAATGCCTCAGGTAGAAAATATGAATTACTTATAACTTGAGAACAGAAATCCAATCTCATAGTTGTCATTCAGCTCAACATTTTGAACTAAATATTTTCACTAACTTATTCAATTATAGGGAGTGAGAAAAACTCACAGCACTTTTCCAAAATTTTATATTTCTTAAAACACCATACTGTGAAAAGAAAACTTGTCCATTTGGTAAATCTCAATGAAGCAACAATTTATTTCCTTCAGATAATACACTACACATATCAGGTCATAAAGGATCAACTCACAATTTCTAGTCCTGGTGCATAATTCTGTAGCCCCTAAACTTGACAGAGCCCAAGCACTTACTTACAAATAATACCCAACACAAAAGCCCCTTTTTCCACTTTGTAGGTAGAGCCTCATTACATGCCTTCCTAAATGTGGACGGGAACAGAGGCTCCACCTCCCCCTCACAATGCGGTCCAGTGCATTTGTCCAAAGCTCATTGCTTCAGAAAATGTTTTGGTCATTTCCTAGGGGCATTCTCCTGCTTCTTCGGTGACCTAGAGATAAACACATTTGTGGTTGTCTCTTCTGACAGTTCGGCTTCCCTGACTCCACCTTGCAGTGTTCCTGCCTCATCCCAGACCTGGCCCTTGTTCCAGAGCTCAAAGCCCCAGGCCACATAAGGGCAGAGCAGCCACGTCAGAGCTGCTCCTGGCACCAAGGAAAATTATTTGCCCTGAGAGGCAAACACAGCCCAGGCAGTGTCGAGAGTATCAATCCTCCTCTTCTCTGTTGTAAAAGGCCCTATTGTAGAAACACAAATCATTCAGAGATGGCATGTACAATGTCTAATCGTTTAATAGCCACTAGGCCCTCACTGAATATGGACCCCAAACTAGATACTGTCTGTACCTATTCGCAAGAGAAAGGCAGGAAAGAATATAACACAGATTTTTATTCATCTCCTGTTCTAGCCGGTGACACCATGGCCAACATACATCCTTTGAATAAGTAGACAATTACAACCATAATAGAGATGAGAATATTTTTTATCTGTGAGTAGCAAGGTAGGGGAGAGATCACAAGCTTGCTACTTACACTGACCTACTTTTGAATCCTGCTTCTATAATTCATCAACTGCGTGGCCTTGGGGAGTTCACTGAATCTCCCCGGGTTTCTCTTTCCTTGTTTACAAAATGAAAACAATAATATGTACATCCTAAGTGCTGTGAAGAACACTTTACCCAAGTGTGTAAAAATGCCAAAAGCTGTGTGGAGCATACAGTAGGTGCTCAACAATATTAGTTTCTTTTCCCATCTCTAGATTTCCAAATGCTTGTCAAGATTTCTTATTTGATCCTTACACAAACCCTACTCGTATTTACTTTAATCTCAGGGGCAGCATTTTAGGTCTTTGCATTTCTTTTTGTTTCCTTTTTGGAAATTTGATTGAAAAGATACACACGTTTTCTCCAATTACCTTGGCTCTGCTCATTGGCAAGTTTTACAAAATACCCAAAGCAATAAAAAGGGTTAATTTTATTCCAGTGTTCCAGATGTCTTCAGCACCTTGACTTTAGTAATACACTAAGAACAGTAAGTCTTTTTAATGAAAGTGAAAGGTATGCATTGTACTTAAATCTGGAACTTTTTCCCCTGAAGAAACGCTGCCACTGGGACTGCATCCCGCCATTTTAGACAGGGTGAGATATGTTTTTGCTCAGGTTTACCCTTTTTCAGCACATTTTCAAGCAACTGCAGTTGGTATCCAAGCAGTTAAAACTACATCAGCACTAATAGCTATGAGCTCATCTTGTATAAAGACATTTTTAGTTAAACACCACAATCTTGGGGGGGAAAAAAAGTTAGCGTGCTTAACCAGGCTGGCTTGGAATAGCTCACAATATGACGCATACCACAGGAAACAGAGTGGTATGAGGCACCTACAAAATATTTTTCAAACAAGTCATTGACGCTGTAAGCCCCATGCCTCAGCTTTAGGAAGTCACTTATTAAGAATCAACACCAGCCGTGCCAAGCTAAGCTTTTGCTCTTGGTGATTTTCCAATTGAATATTCAGAGCCCTGTCTCAGTCTTGTTTTCAGGGAAGTACATGCCTGGAATGTTAGCAAGCTATTTGCTGGAAAAAATGCCCACAACAGGCCTAATGTTGATCACATTAATGCGTTTGAGTGGGTATAGAGTGCAAATGATTGAAAATGCTTCCAGATCCCCGTTGCAGGGGACAAAGCAGGCTCTGTTCTCTGATCTGATGGTCATTTTTTTTTCCAGCAGAGGATGTGGCGCAGGAAGAGGGAAGAGTGCCAATCTCTGTCTAATGGTTCCAAACAGGGCCTGGGCCTAGCTCTTTGGATGCTGATGAGTGGGAAATGAAACACAGATGGGTCAGATGGGTAAGGAGAGGGGGATTACAGGTCAGGCCAAAGAGTTGGAATAAATTAAGTGCTTATGAGGTACAGAATGGCACATTGTTTAAGTGAATAGACAGGAAAAAACATTCCGGCATTGTTTGGTCCAGTGAGCGAACCCAACATTCCTCTTCCCAGACCAACGTAGGCCACAGAGATCCTCATCGTCAGGATGTATGCGAGCAGCAAACCAAAATGTGGCCAATTGATGCCTGAAACATTCTTCTGTACCCCAAAGAAAGCAATTTTGTTTTATTACACATGAGATGTAATTTATTGGGAGAAATGTTTGAGTTCATGTGTCGGATCATAGAGAGTCATATTTGGGATTCCCGGGGGATCTCTGAGGAGAAGGTGAGTAACCACAAATTAATACAGCAGGGAAATAAAATGACAAAAGAAATGTTTCATTGTGCTTGAAATATTGAACCAATTTCCCCCTTTTTAACCTTTTAAACCTTTGCTCACAAATCAAAGAGTAGTTCAATGTACGAAAATTCAGCAGAAGCCTATAGTGTCTGATAACAACAACAGAAAAGTGAAGTCCAATATATTCTTCTTAGTTTTAAGCATCTTCATAACATAGGGAAAGACAGTGCAAAGGACTTTGTGAGAATGTTAGAAAATGATCAAAAACAATTAGATAACTAAAAAAATCCAAAACACTGATAATCATAATGGATCTGTCCATTTTGTGTTATAGGTGTGTTGGAAAGGTATGAAATCCCAAAGTGTACACAAGCTTGATTATTCAATATTAGATAATTATAGGACAGGCTGGATGAATTGTGTTTTCTCAGAGGCACAAAACTAGTAGAATGTTAAGGGTGGAAAATGTTACATACAGAAAAAGAGCTGAAGTTGCAGTTGCCAACAAAATCAGAACGTTCTAAAGTTTGGAATTAATAGTTTATTTTTCTAATATGACAGAAATTATTTTCAGAAGCTTATTTTCATACCAGCCATATTTCCATTTTATGGACCTGACCGTTACTGGAATATCCCACAGGCAAAACTGGAGACAGCGGTTGTCTGCAATCATCAGGGATGCTCATGCTTCATATATTAAGAGTGTCTCATTGTACTAATTGATGCATTGCAACTGCAGAGAGATAGTTCCAAATAATCGGTATAGAAAATCTTAATGTAGCATATCTTTAAAAGGCTAATGATTTTCATTGCTATTATTTCAGTAAGTTGGTTTGATAAGTGATAGCAATTACATATATGTGTTGTCTTATTTTCCACTGTCTGAGGCCATTTCAAAACTAATAGCCACATTACTTGTAATTTAAATATTTTACCTTTACTCCAGATCTCCTCCCCTCTAAAATCTTTATTATGTCTATGCTGAATCTTGGGAAAGGACTCCAAGAATAAATGACCAATGTGTACAGCAAATTTGAAAAACAACCATGATATAGGCATTACTATTAGCAGTTGAGCACAAAAAAAATGACTACAGGTAAGTTTCTATAATACCGTCAACCTTATGCTGAGCAAAAATGTAAAATAAAACTGTTATTCATGGAAAGAAGGACATAGACCAATAAGAAACTAATATCTAGTTTTGGATATTTGCTGTTTCCTTTCCAATACAATGGATGATTTTTTTCAGTCTTTTTCTTCTCCCTTGAATAAAAAATAAATGACAGTTGAAAATGTTTGTGGTAAAATCTGAAGGCAGAAGTTTATGGTTTTTTGTTTTGTTTGTTTTCTAGAGATCGGGGTCTTGCTGTGTTTTCCAGGCTGGTCTCAAACTCCTGGGTTTTTGATAATGCTTAAGTGACTATGTGTTATATCATAAAATTGGAGATCATTCTTTTCAGAAAAAAAAATACATGTAACAGGATGAAGTTCCCAGGAGACTGCTGTTTCATCTAGAACACACTTCCAGCGGGATGTCAGGTCAGTGGATGATGAGTGGGGAGGCTGCCACGGAGCTCTCAACTTGACTTTCTGGGGCTAGACTTCAAAGGTAACAGGAAGGGAGGTGAGAGGCAGAGCAGTTTCTCCTGTGCCTTTGAGGACACCTAGGCCACCTGGCTTCTTGTGGATGGAAAACATACTGAGACTAGAAAGAATAAGTCAAACACATGCGTCTAAGGCATAAACCTAATGCAGGACACAGAAGCTTCCACGATAAACACCCTCAAGTCGGAAAATCAGAGTGGTAATGTTGAGGCCACTGCTATGGCCAGCCAGTGCAACCCATATGTAGCCATGCCTGTCTGCTCCCACGGCGTACATCTTCTGAGGGACATGGCCCTTAGGTTTACCACGTTGGAGAAAACACTAGAAAAGCACAGCTATCTAGAGCAGTGGAATGAATCTAACATCAATACCAACCCTACAGTTACTCTGCAATTAGCATGGTATAGTAGACAGTAATTAGGGAAAAGAAAATCTCTTAAAAAGAGTTTTAGATTTTATATGCTCCAGACCCCACAGAGCCTGAATTTACCCCTGGGATCACTATTCATGAAGTGGAAATACAGAAAGAGTATTTGGAGAGAGAAGGGAAGTAAGTATACTTTTGGTTTCTTGATATGTCTGGCTTGAAGCCCTGTGGAATTCAGACAAAGCTATCCATTCGGTAGCTAAATACATACATGGTCTGGAGAACAGGACTGAAAACCAATTCTTCTCAACCCCAGTGTACTACTGTTGTCCTATATCATATGACTTTCATTTAACAAAAAACAAGTGTTGAAACATTTTGCCTGATCTGGGCAGTTTTTCAGGAGTAAGTCTACAATCTTCAAACCCTCATCATTTCATTTCTTTTTTGGGTCTTTAAAATCATATAATGCAAACTGAAATATGAGGACTTGGAGCCACACTAAAGGAATTTTCTGTTACACCAATAACTTCAAAATAAGGAAGGAAGTATTGACCAACTATCTTCAAAGCACATTCTTTATGCCATTTTTGAGTTGTGGGGACAGATTTATGCCCCTCCGGCATGCTTTTCCCCCTTGACTCATAAACAAAGACAGGTGTTCACACGGCAGCTGACTAGGGTAGGATGTGTCCTTTGTCCAATGAGCACAGCAAAGCTATTTGTGCTATAAAGGGGTTGTCGCACCTCAGCCTTGGTCCTTCTTAGCAGAGGTTTAAGACCTGCCAGCATGCTCTCCATATAATGATACTCTATCTAGTCAGAGCCTAGAAAAAAGGATCGATTACTCCTCCTTTAAGGGGAGGCCCTGATATTACTGTTTTTATCATGGTTCCTCGGTAATAAGTATAAGGAAAATACAGTAGCATCGTCTTGAAGATAAAAATTAATGCACAAGGGGTACATAGTAGAGATTTAAATTTGAACGAAGGGCTTGTGCAATCCTGTCAGCCAAGCCAATAATATAACTCATAGACCATTTCTCCACCTCCATGGAGTCACTTTACAGCACTTGGGTGTTTGCTGTATGCTCAATTAAAATCCTACTCTGGTGGGAAAAACCAGATTTCCAAACGGTGACTTTATTGATTCAATAAAATTTAAGAAATTCTACTTATGGAAAAACTCATTAACCAAAACTAATAAATAAGAGTTTACCCTGCAGTCTGGTTCCTCTTTATTTGACCGAATTAAAAATCACTCTGGAACAACTTAGTTCATTTTTCACTTGTTAATTGAACTTAATAGTTTAGCAACTCCCTTTCTGTTCTAAGCTTGTGAACTCTTCATTCTTTCTGGCAGCACTTGCATTCTCTCACTCTTAACTTTACAAAGCGTATATTTACGAAGAAGTTTAATAGAAATAAAGAGCACAGGGAAAGGGGGAGGAAATAAGGACATTTTACTCAGACTGATGCAATGATTTAAGGCTCAGCCCAGCCTTTGGTGACGGTGTCAAGTTGCACTGCAATGTTAGAAGGATTCTTCAGCATAGCCTCAAGTGCAATGTCCTTGTAAGGGACAATTTTATTATTGAATACATGTCACAGCAGATCTCCACTTCTGTTCAGCATTTGCAGAAATCGCGAAGACCCAACACCCTGCGTGGACTAGACAAAACCTTCCAATCGATTTCACACTGTGACACACAGACTTATTTTTTTTTTTGGAATTCTGTTGCTGTACACATTTTTTTGTTGTTGTTGTTTATTCTTAGTGCAATGTTTATCATCAGAGTCTTTTTTTAAAAAAAAACAGAAATTTGTTAAAGGTGGCTTTGACAGAATATGGGTGTGTTATGATCTTTCGTATAAAGTACAAACTCGAGGGACAATAGTAGAATTTGTCAAGATACTGCTGCTGTTCTTCAGTGTTTCCTTGAAGCCCAGGATAGATGCTCCAACCATACCTGTTCTAGCCAGGTAATTCATACCCCAGCCATCCCAGATTATCGGTACTAGCCATGCCCACTCTGTAGGAAACAACCAGTCAAGTCTTACTGCATACATTTTAAAGGCATGAGTTGAGGCATGAGTCAGTCTGAGTTGTAGAGCCTGTGAAATAGCAGGGGGCTTCATTTTATGTCTGTTATTCTATGGCTGTTTTTTCCCCTTTTGCTATTTATCCTTTGAAAAGAGACTTAGGGAAAAAGGAATTTTTAAGCAGACAGAAACATTCAGACTAATTCAATATATACAGATAAAAGCATATCATTGTTTTATCTTTAGATACAAATTGAGCACCAAAAAAAAGCCTGGACTTAATCAGATAATGCCAAATTGTTTTCCAAAATGGTTGTACCAACTTAGGCTTCTCCCAGCAACGTATAAGTGTTCCTATTGTTCTACATTCTACATTCAGTGGAGATTTGAAGTCATTCATAATTTTTAACATGAAAACTCCTTGAAATATACTTAAAGCAGTAGGTATTTTTATTTCTAAATTAAATTATTGAAATCAAGTCTAAGGAAAAATTGTTGCAGTGTTCTGGGCTCAGTCCTCAGCTCACTTTTCTTCTCTGTCCTCATACTCACAGTGGATCTCGTTTAGACTTGTGGCTTTAACCAGCCTTGGGTGACCTCCAAATTTATATCAGCATTTCTGAACTCTCCCTGCTTCTTACTTAGTTGCCCATTCACCGTCTTCTGCTGTCTGTTCAATGCGTATCTGATACTTAACCTTTTTTTCTCTCTCTAATGGGACCACCTAAAATTTACAAAAAGGAAGCCAACTATGAATGGCCACATTGGTTCATGTCAATTTACATCCAAAATCCTCACTGAATACATGAAAAACCAAATTCCTTACTTTTTATAAAAGATATTCGCTCCATGCCCCACCTCTACTGACAAGTTTTACTCTTTGACTGTTTTTATCGGATTATCAAGTGGATCAATTTTAGGGTCTTTTACTTGCATAATTTCCTCCCAGTAGCAAACCTATTTACTGAATGCTTTGTCATCCTGAATCTTCACTTAACTTTACAGTGTCACATACCTGAATTAATGCAAATTGTGAAAAGATAGTGATAAACGCTTGCATAGTATTACCTTATGTACATAAACCATAAATTAGTTTTTTATTTTTCTGTTTTGGGGCACTTCTATTATTTCTGCATACCTTATGCCATTTAATTCTATTAATGCTTTCTTTTACTGATGTATTTATGGAGATAGTTATAACTGGGGCATAGGAAAGTTATTAAATGTGTATGTTGTGTATGTATCTTGTGCTGAGTCACGTCACTGAACTTTTCTAATAATTATAGTTTCTACTAATAATAGTCATTCAGTTTTATTCTTTACTGTTTGCAGGAATGGACAAATACTATATCATAAAAATAATGTATGATAATGGAAATACTATTTCTTTCCTTCTTCCCCCGCAAAATATAATTTTTATTTGTTTCACATTCAAGTATTAGTATCTCCAAAATAATGTTATCTGATAACATTTGTCACTTATTAAACACACAATATACTTAACCCTGTTGTAATTGCTTAATAAACATTATTATTTATTATTTCATTTATTATTTAATTTTTGTCCTGGATTTTTTTTGAAAGAATGTTTCCAATATCGTAAACATCTGATTGGCTATTGGTGTGAGACTGTTATAGCTTAGCATGCAAAAATGAGAACCTTGTATTTCTTTTTTTAAAATGAAATTCTGTTTTAAAATAATTTTTAGGTTTATAGAAAAGTACAGTCCAGAGAGTTCCTGCATGCCCTTTACCCTATTTCTCCTAATTTGATAACTTATAAAGTCATGGTTCCTTTCTCAAAACTAAGAAACTCACATTGGCACATACCATTATATTTAATCAAGTTCCACATTTAATTCAGATCTCTACAGTTCTTCCACTAAGTTCCTTTTTCTGCTCCAGGATCCCATCCAGGTTACTATATTGCACTTACACACCATGTCTCTTTAGTTTCCTATGATAGTTTCTCAATCTTGCCTTGTTTTTAGTGACCTTGACAAATTTGAAGAGTACTACTCAGGTATTTTGTAAAATGCTCTTCAATTTGAAGTTGTCTGTTTTTCTCTTGATTAGATTCGGGTTATGGCCTTGGGAGAAGAATGTCACAGAGAAGTGCCTCCTCATCACATCATGTAAGCGAATGCATGATCTCAACTTTACTTATCCCCAGTGATGTTTACTTTGAATGAGTTAGTTTTTGCCAGGTATCCCCACTGTAAAATTACTATTTTTTTCCCTTTCCATACTCCATTCACTAAGCCAATTATACTTTCTCCTCCAGGAGGAGAGGGGAATTAAGCTCCACCTCCGTAGAGTGTGTCTATGTATATAGAATTCTTCTTTAAGGAAGCTTTGTCCCATCTCTTCTATTTATTGATTAATTCACATATTTATATTAGTATGGACTTATGAATATTTATTTTATACTTTGGGTCCAATACTACACTGTTTATTTTGTTGCTCAAGTTGTTCCAGCTTTGGCCAGTTGACTCTTTCAGTTGACTCCTGTGTCCCTTTAAAATGCCCCGTCATTTGCTGTTGTTTCCTTAATGATTAGCGGTATTGTGCATCTTTTAATGTACTTATTGGGCTTTTGTATATCTTCTTTGGAAGAATGTCTACTCAAGTCCTTTGCCCATTGTGGTTTTGATTTGCATTTCCCTAATGATTAGAGAAGTTGAGCTTTTTTTTGTATGTTTGCTGGCCATTATTCTGTCTTCTTTTGAAAAGTTTCTGTTCATGTCCTTTGTTCATTTTTTTTAATTGAATTGTTTTCATTTTTATTGTTGAGTTATAGGAGTTCTTTATATTTTTTGGATAATGCCTTGTCGGATATATGATTTGCAAATATTTTCTCCCATTCCATGAGTTGCATTGTCACATAGTTGATTATGTTCTTTGATACACAGAAGTTTTTAATTTTGATGTTATCCAATTTATCTAATTGTTTTTTATTGTTGCCTGTGCTTTGGCATCATATCAAAGAAATCATTGCCAAATCTAATATCATAAAACTTGATTTACTTTTACTGAATGTTTTTATATTTCATGAGACAAAGATAGAAAATAGGAAATTTCACTGGGAAATAATGGGAGATAAAGGTGGAGTCAAGACAGGTTAGGACTACTACGTAAGAATCCATTAAATGTAAAATTAAGAATTTTGGAGTTGATCATATATGCATGGAAAAGTCATTGAAGGTTTTTGAGTAGGTAAGAAACTGATTAAAATCAATGTTTCAAGAAGATAAATCTGGAAGTTGTGTGCAGAATTGTTCTTCAGGAAGAAAAGAACAGAGATGAAAATATCGATTATAGTGAAATCTACCACAAAAATCCAGGAAGTATATGATAAGGATACCTATTAATATACTTAAACATTCTCTATGAAATATTTCACATATTAATACAATGCTAAAATAAAATTTAGAATAAAAAAAACCTGAAATGACCATAGGTAGAATGTAGATTAAAATTAACATAGAGTATGTGTTAACATTTCTCTATGGCATCAGTGAGTCCATTGAATGATAGGTTGAACTTAGCCTGTAGTGAAGGGCAAACAGTTGTATTGATGACAACAGTGTCATCTAAGAGAATTAAGATAAACATTTATTTTGACTACTTTAAATGAAACAATTTCTATTTTACTCCTCCTAGAAGTGAATAATATATTCATTCCCTCATAGTAATTGTCCCTTAGCTTTCCCTGCATTTGAAGAATCTGGGGGTTCATTAATTAAATGTGTGGCAACTACTTTCAGTAAAATAGCATTAAACAATCACTTGTGGTAATTAGCACAACTTTTAAAATAATCAGTAAGAGAGTAAGCTGACAGGTCAGCAAAGCATGTTGGAGGGTGAACAAACTTTTTGACACCATATTTCTCCTCTTTGATAAACTCAGCGAGGATGAAAAAGCTTTTCAAATTGGCTGATTCATCAACCTCTGTCCCACTAGAGAAAAATCTTTTCAGCCTGATGAGGCTGAAGCAATCTAAATGGAAATATTGGTTCCCACAGATTTCTATAGGCTTTGATGATAAAACCTTCTGCCTGGTCTATTCCCTTTTGATCTAGTTGAAAAAGGACGCTGGGAGAGGCTAGGACCAGGCGCCTTCAGTGACCAGCTGCTGATACAGCTGTGGCTTGTTAAGGCCACAGGACAAGGAAAAGTTCCAGCGTGCTTCCTGTTTTATCACATTCTTAAGTTAACATTATATTACTAAGAAAAGTGATATCCATGCAGATGCAGAAATATGGCATGTTCTGAAGGCCAACTGGGTTGTAAAAATGATGATCCAGCTACATATTTCAAGAAACTATTAAGATGTAAATGGTTATAAATAGAACCTTTCTTCCAACTTAGAGATTTGAAACAAAGATCTGCTTTTAGATAGTTTACTTGTCTAAGATTGATGGGGAGAGAGTTTGAATTCTCCGGAGAAACACCCTTTCTGGTCTCAAGTATCCAGATGGATTTGCATCCTAGATCTAACCTCAGAAGCTTAAGGAATGCAGCAGAAGGCCTCCAGCTGATACAGAGATCTTAACTATGACTCTCACTGCTTTCCATTAAGGAAATGAGAAGCAACTCACTTTTTACAAGGTGTTAACTAAGCTTGGCTGAGCAGCCCAACTGAAAAATCAAACATGCCCAAACACTTCATGTTTATAAAAACAAACTCCATTAACATGCCTGGCTTCCCTTTTTATAAAATTGCAGATGATTTACTGCCTATGTTAGTGCAGTCCAATTTTCCTCTAAAATGCATGTTCTGTATTATCTTTGGCACATTTTAGACGATCAATGTGTAATTGTTGAATTGAATTAGAATTGATTTGTTTTCCATGAAAATGATAATGGAGGATTTTACAGAACTTGTGATGACCCCATTCACATAAAATAGAGTATTTTATACAAGCTATAAGAACTGGTATGCACTCCTGAAAGGAAGTTGCTTTTTTTTTTTTTTTAATACCACAGTGTTCATTCTTCCAAAGTCAGACTTAAAGGAAGATGACCCAATTTTCTAACAGCTTGCTCCATTGAGTTGGGCCTTATTACAACAAATCTCTCTAATTTATGTGTCTCCAATCCCATATATACCTGATTATTTAAATTATTCTATAATAGTAAACCCAATTCCATGATTTTTCTAAATTTTTAAAAATATTTCAAGTGCAGCGTCTACTATTTTTCTTTATCCACTTAAAAAAGATATTCAATAAGAAAAAAAGAATATACAAGAATATACAATATACTCATTTATTGAAATAAAATATATGGAGTTGCAATCCTGTTTCCCTATGCCTGTTCACATTACCTGCCAATGCCCCTCAGAAGTAACCACTTATTCCTATTTATCCAACTCTTGACTCAAATGTGCTCACCAACGTATGGCCTGGGAACAGGGAAGTGTAATAGAGACATACTGAAAATTAGTTTCACTTTAATTTTTGCAAAGCACAGATGTGATGATTTCACATATTCTTGAGAAGGCACTGGTTCTCTTAATCCTACTATAGAGATAAACTTGCTACCCTTACTGAAATATTTTCCAAGAAGAAACAGACACTGTAAAGACCTCAAAACTCGTGCCTCTCTTCTTGCATTTAGTTCCCTCCCTTGCTTAAGTAGGTCTCCGGCATTCACCATGCACAGCCGAAGGTAGCTCTCTGCCCTTCCCTAATGCTGTGCCTGTGTCTTAAAGAGGAGGGCAAATTTGAAGCATGATAATAATGACATCCACAACTTTCCAGTCACTTTAGAGCTGCGGTTGGTTCCCAAATTGGATGTGCCCACCCAGGGCAGGAGCAAAATAAACCAGTAGGGGATGGACAAATGTCATTTTAATTCCTATTTAAATTTCTTCTGATCTAAAGCAAAGAAGAAAGAAATTAAATCTTAATACAAATATTAATAATAGTACATGTATAATTTATGAATAGATATACATATATTGGGGATGCATGCTTAAAAGTTTTTCTTATAAATATTTTTAACTGATAAAAGGGTAATCAGTCAAAAATATTTGGAGATCATAGCTTTAAGCAATTCTTGTTTTCTATCTATGTGACCTTAGAAAAAATAATTCCAAGACATATTGTATGATTTCAATCCCATTCAGGTAATATTTACGTACTTTCATATACATGTGTCAAATTAAAATAAATTATTTTTCTCTGTTCCCTAATAAAGTGGTATAGTTCCTAGAACTGTTAGTTTAGCTAAGCAAATGAAACTAAATACTCATGATTCATCACCTGCATGCTCTAGATCTGTTTCGCAAGCACTTTGAAAGTGTATTGTATAATATGCTTTGAGTTCTAAAAGGTTTTTATTTTGTTTTGTTTTGCATGAGAACCAGAGTTTTAAAATGTCTAGAAGAGTTGTTCTGTTAAGGATAGTTAAAATTGAAATTGTAAATAGTTATTCTTCACATATTTATTGAGCACCTACTATAAAACAGCAATGATACAAAAGTTAATAGTTTTTGTTTTTCTTTTCCAAGTGCTAGGTATTGTGGAATAAGTGATGAGCAAAAGACCATTGGCAGTTCCTATCTTCATGGAATGTACAGCTAATAGAAGAAATATAAAAACTGAAATAAATTGGAGACAGTGTTATAAGCAAAGTATGAACAAAGTCTTACAGACTGTGTCTCTTCTATGTCTACCTCCCTCTGCTCCTTCTTTCAGATTTCCTCTTCTGTGACCACTGCTCCACAAAACAGACCCCTGGTCTTACTCTTCATTTGCCCATATCTTGGAATCACTGAATAGTCTCATTCTCCTGACCTTGACCTCCCATGTCAACCTTCTCTGTATTTTACCTGACCAACCTTATTTAGGTGACAACAGATTATATTGAGTTTAATTTGATTCACTAATCCTAGCTCTTCTGAAGTTCCTTCCTGGAGATATAATGCCATAGCCCAACGGAAATGAGATATCCACAGAAAGTCCTGGAAAAGAGAGGCCAAGGGCAGGATATAGGAGCAGCAGAAAAGGCTGGAGGGGAAGGATTTTTATGAGGTAGGCTTTTGAAGGGGGCATAAATCATTTCCCATAGACCAGCTAACTCTGACAGTTGCACGTGGACTCACCCTGTGAGTTTCTCTGCTATTGGACATTCTTTTTCATTGGAATAGTTCTTAAATTGTCCAAAGTAACAATCATTTTAAACTCATGTGTATTCTGTTCTCTTACGTTGGGAGCCTATTGGAAGGCCACAGCAACTTCCCTTGAATGTATTAAGCCTACCCTCTTCCCCTACAGCACAGGCTCTATACAAAGCAAGCACTGATTCCTCCTAGAAACATTTATTGGATATTACCTCAGACAAAGCACAGTGATAGTGATGTAGAAGACACAAAGATGTATGCACAAAGCAATAACATGCCATTTTGACCAAGAAAATGAAGATTATGTTATCTCCCTCTTACAAACACATGGACATGTTGTGAGCATTTGGTATCTTAAAAATAAATTTTGGACCTTGCTTTCAGCCGCACATCACACAGCACTGACAAATATGTAGTGTCAATATAATATTATTGTATCTCCATCCCCACATCATCAGTCATGGGCTCATCTGTGTTACACAGTTATCATTTCAAAGCGTTTGGGAGACTTTATGGTGGGTAGTGATTTAGGACGAGATGAGAATAGTTGCACATTTTGTAAAGAGTTGTGAGTGTATTCAGTGGGAATGGTGATGACGATGATGATGACAATGATAAAGTCCCCAGCTGTCTGTTGAAGTCCCTTTCTGGGAAACAGCTGGAAATTCATTCTTTAAAGATCGCATCTGGCTTGATTTGCCAGTACTCAAATCCCATTGATCTGGTTCTGTTCTAGCCCTCTGTACTCACAGTTCAAAGAGCAGGGAGGCCTGTAAAGAAATTACTGCCATATTGTTCAATCGGCCACAGTGAGCAATATATACGATTATAATTAAGAACACATTAAGGGAAGCCGCTCAGCGGAGATAAGCCGCTTGACTGCGTACGCTTTTTGATGAGGGCTTAGCGCCAATCCGAGAAGAAAAAGATTAAATGTTTGTTACCAATCCTTTTGAACTTGTGGCAGAACATGTGGTAAAGCATTTTTGATTCAAATTAAAAGCATCCTAGGATAAAAATAACCCCGTTCTCCCAGGCCTTTCCAAGTGAAACCATTTGGAGACTGATTTATTGTATCGCCCTTAACCTCTTTCTACCAGCATGATTAACGTAAGCATTTCTGAATCCCTTGTAAGCCTGGACAGGTATTTGTCTTGTTACACATCTGTGGAACAAATGGCAATACAAATTATACACTCAACAGATGTAAGTTTTCAAAGGCCGGGCAAATTTAATTTGACTGTGCATGTAAATGAAAAGTTCACCAAGCGCCGAGGTCAGTGATGTGGGCTGCAGGTAGAGAGGGGCTGCCGCAGCAAACGTCACCAGATGGCCAGCAATTCAGAAACCCTCGGCAGGGAGCTTCCTAAGCCAAGCAGAGAAAATAGAAGCTGCTCCTGCAACGCCAGGGATGCAAGCACCGGGGAAGGCTGCAAAAGCAAAGGCAGCTTGACCGCTATCGTCTAGAAAGCCTTTACGTGATCGCTGGAGAGAAAAAAAGGCAAGCCAACCCTGTCAAATATTTTAAGCTTCCATGACAAGAGGAAGCATGGTTTAGTAGTCTTTTCTGGGAATGGAGAATAGAAAGTCTGTTCCAGACTCAGTCTCTTCTTCTGTGGCCTTGGGCAAGTCTCTTAACCTCTCTGTGCCTGTTTACCTGTAAAGTTGGGCATTAGTGTTACCCACTGCACAGGTGTCAAAGGTTTAACATCCTTCTAAAGTGACGTTGACCTGTTTAAAATGACATTACCTATGGTACATTTCATGGATCTGAAAAGTTTGTAACCACATGACATTACCTGCCAAAGGAATACTTTAGTTTAAATTGGTTTTGATTATATAATATGCTTTTTAAATGTCTATAAAAAGTGTAATTTATCTGATGCTCCTAAATGCTAATTGAAGAAAATCTCAATTACAATATTTTCTCACATTTTCTTATCCAGTGTTCCCCATAAGACACACACACAGACACACACACACACACACACACACACAGACACACACACACACAGACACACTCTTCATTTCCTCTTCCCATTCCAATTTTTTTTTTATTTCAAAATATTACAGGGGTACAAATGTTGAGGTTACATATATTGCCTTTGCATTGCCCAAGTCAGAGCTACAAGCGTGCCCATTCCCAGCGTGTACCACACCCATTGGGTATTAATTTACCCATCCCCAACCATTCCAAATTTTGAGGACTTTTTTCCTCTATATCATTTTTCCCCTGGTAAGGTAGATATTGTCAATAGTAGTGATGCTAAGCTTCTGAAAGCAATAAAACTAAATAGTTAATACCACAAGCAAACTTTTTAGCACTTTGGTTATCAAATTCTATGTCAATACACATACTTTCTATTATCTAAAATAGTATTTTCCAAGTTCCCAGGAATGTTGATACATGTTTTATATAAAAAGTTCTTTGGTTTTGGAAGATATTTGGTTAAACCAAGTGATAGGACTCTAATACAATAAAGTACACTGTAAAATTTTGAGAGGGGGAAAAGTATGAAATATTTTCCTAACTTTTGTACCTCTTTACCACTGAATTTTCCCTGGTCTTCGTGTTCTGAAGAAAACAATTTGGGAAAAACAATTTGGGTATAATCTGAAGGGCTTCAATACACTTTTGCTGTTTGAGAAATATGAGTAAAAGTAACACCTCATACACAAGGAAATGATTTCCAAATCCAGATGTGATTGATTGAGAATGAGTATTTGCCTATAGAAAGAAGATTGCAGCAAATGCACAGGTAGAGTAAATCTTTCTGTTCTTGCTTTTGCCAGGAAGAAATTGTTGCTATTACTCCTTTGGTTGGTTTGTGCACTTTGATTCTTTCCTGTAGGAAAAACAATAATAAAATTATTTGGAATAGCCTAGCTTTCTCTATTATAAATCTGTGTTAATTATCAGAGGGTCCAACAAACTGAACCTGTAGTTTATGGTAGTTTTATAAGTAAACATGTTATGTTTAAATGATCCTTATTGTTCTTTGAAATGCCAATTAGGAAACTCTTGCTGCTTTATAGCCATTAGTCAGGGAAAGGCAGACTAATGACCCCACAGCAGTGTGAGAATAGCTCACTGCCTCACTCTTATATGGCAAAGTTAAAAGGGAGCAAGGGACATCTTTCAGGTAAAAGTGGTGTAAACGAAAATGAAAATCCATTAACAACCTTTACAGCCAATAGCTAGGTGACCACAGTGCCCTTCTGTGAGTCACCTTATACTGTGTGTTTCTGGGGCTGCCTACCCCATTTAAACCCTGAGTTCTTTGAGATCAGGGATGACATCATTTCCTTTTTCCTGGAATGTTCCATGGTGCCCAAGTCATAGAAGGCACCTGTCACACATTTACTGAATCGAACTGACATCAAGTGATTTGGAACGAGACTATTTATAAAAATATATTCTCTAATACTTAGAATACTGAGGTTGAATCTTATATTTGAAGTAAAATAAAGAGATACCATATTTATCTAGGTATTTCTGGTCAGAATATACAGTCTCTGAAAAAGATGACAAATGTATAAATACCTTATAATATTTCTAACACTCAAATGCAATGTTTATCTATATGACTTATTTTTTGAATCTATACAGGGAACTTTACTATTGTGATATCCTGGGTAAATGTCACAATTTGGTTATAATCTGTTGAAGTACTTTTGAATCTTGATTCTTTTACCTGTCATAAAATTATTCCTCAGTGCTGTGTGTCATCTGACTCTGCCCTCAATGTTCTCATCCAAGACTTTGATAAAAATATTAAATACATGGCTAAGTAAAGAATTCAGTGGTATAAAAATTCAGAATTTCATTTAACTAATCAACAGCTTTGGGATGTGGCCTTTCAATCTCCAGTTATATTCTTATCCACTCTGGCTTTCTTTAATATCTATATAAGGATATCCCAAGGCATTGTCAAATACTTTGCTGACAAAGATATATTTTGATTCTACTGTCATTGTAAATCTACTGTTACTACAGCATCAGTCTCAGAGCTGACACCTGCCTATTGCACAATAGAGCTAAAATAATTATGAACATTGACATGATCCAGATTCTTGTGAACAGAAAGAACAATGCCTGCCAGATAGCGTCTGCGCTGGACTGCGCACCTTCATACTTCCGTCTTCACTGACAGTAATGCGGTCACTACTGTCATGCTTACATTTATGAAACACATGGCCAGTACCTCAGCTCCCTCAAACTTCTTTACCTTTGAGCTGTTCATGATGTGAATCCTATACTTTATCTTCTTATTTTATAATACTTTTCTTTTCCTCTGAAATGTCAAATAATTTTCACAGGAACGTGTGGCCTTTGGATTTTGAGTGTAGTCCTTAGATGTTACCATTGGACAGACTGTGGTGCTAGACTGAATTAATTGGTACATTTTACATCAGCTTTAAGAATGTTTTTGAAAAAATAAACATCAAGGAATGAAATAAGAGAATGCCAGTATGTATGAGAATTTAATAAAGACAAAAGTAGCAATGTAATCAATTCACTGGGAAAGGATGGATTATTTACTTAATTACTAGCAATGACACTCGTAGAAAATCAACATGAACTCCGATTTTGCAACCTTTAATCCAGATAGACTAAAGACAAGAGTAAATAATACAATGATAGAAAATATTTGAAAAAGATCTTAGAGACCTTGTATACAACTTCAACTAGCATAGAAAAACAAGAAGTTATAAAAGTAAACATACTGTACTTTTGAAAAACTAAATTGGCAAAAGATATCATACATAGAGTGAAGGTACCAACTCAGAATGGGAAAAAATATATTCGTAAATCAAAAAATAGGAAAAAAGGTTAACACATATGTGTATTACAATAGATGGATATTATAAATAAACAAAGAAAAAGAAGGGCTATTGACTTACAGGCCTGGGATAGTTAGTTGTACACAGTTCATGGAAGAACAAATGCAAATGACTAGCAATTATATGAAAAGATGTGTAATTTCACTAGCAGTCAGAATGGGGAATTGAAAGGAACAACAATATATCATTATCAGTTTGCCCTCAAACTGGAGAAATAAGAACATGTGTGAATTTGAATTAAAAAAAATAGTATAGCTTGAATAAAAGACAATGGGAACTTCTATATAGCATTGGTGGAAATGTGAAGTGTTGCAGTCTTTATAGAAAGCCATGTGGCAAAATCTATTAAATTAAAAACACTCTTCAATCCAGAATTCCTACTTTGGTCATCTTATAGAAATAAAAACAATATTATATAAGGATATTCTATGTAGTGTTGTTTGAATGTATTTCATGCAGCATTGTTTCAAAAGAAATTGAGTGGAAGCAAATGAATGCCTATTGATAAGTGAATGGTTAAATTCATGCAGTATATTTTTACCAAGAAATATTATGCAGCCATTAGAGATAAGAAAATAGAACTAGACCATTTGATATGGTAGAAGTATTTCCATTGGTATTGGTAAGTGAGTGAGTAAGTTGCAGGAAAGTTTTATAATACAATTTTGTATTTATAAAACAATGATCATAAACAATATTATTGCTTATGCATAGATGTATATATACACATATGTATATTTGTATGTATATTTGTTTTCAATTATATGAACATGGTAAAATATATAAAAGATGAATAACTATGTTGTTATTATGGGTCACTGGTGGGAAACAGGAGCAGAGCAAGAAGTTATTGCAAGTAAAAAAGTATAAAAAAATAGCATCACACTAAACATCTTTAGTGCATATCTGTATATACACATATATATCGTCACATTTCTGACGCTTGTAGCCTGTTATCTTAGCTCTCAACTATCACAATGCTTCAGAGATTATCAAGTGCTTTCTCATTAATAGTCTCGTACAAAACATAAACTCCTGCCTGTGATTAAATATAAGGCTGAAAAACAAATACTAAGAAACACTGTCATTATATGAAACTTGTATCCTGGTTTGCAAATTTAGTTTAAGAAATTGATATGCTTTCAAGTTGGATTTTTAAAGTCATTTACTAACAGAAAAGGTGAAATTATAAATTTTTAATTCAAAATTCCTTGCCATTTTATAAGGTCACAAACTCTAAATAATGCCAAAAGCAAACTATAGAAATGAAACACTTAGAGGCAAGAGGCTGGGTCTGAGAATTTCAATATTCTACCCATGAAGCTGTGGGTACTAACATTCTATTAAAAAGGCCCAGCTGAGCGGGGAATGAAGAATCACAGCTCCTAATCTCAGCTTTGCTGAGAACTTGCAATGTGACTTTGAGTAAATCACTTGACCTTTCTGAGCTTCTGAGTCTCTGTGGGTAATAATCCGGGCCTTATCTTCCTCATTGTTTCAAAAATAAAATGAGGTGGATGATTTATGTGAAAGCATTTTGAATAGTAAAATGTGCTATATTATTATTCAAACAAGGCATTATCCTCTCAAACCTACTTAGAAGGGGATTGTAAATGAAATACTGCATATTAATGTGATCTTGGTCTGCAGAGGACTTGGATTCTCGGGGCACCATTACAGTTTCAGCTATTTTTCAGCACAGCATAAATTATGTGCTCCAAACAAGTCTTCAATACCCTTCAGAAGCCTGAGAGGTGAGTGTGAGGCTGCTTAGTGCCCCCAAAATAGGTACCACTGCAGAGAAAGGAAGAGCATTTACGAAAACAGTGAACAGGCTCTGCCTGCCAAGTTTGTGCTCAAGCTGCAGTTTTTCATGTGCATGGGTGTTGAGAATAAAGGAAGCATGTCTAAAAACCCAAGTCTAGGCAGGAATTTCCATACCCTCTGGTTATTTTACCAAGTTACTATAATAGATGCATGTTCATGCATAAGTGTGGATATATACAAACACGACATTATAAAAACAGATAGTTTTGCCACGTTACACACCCAATTCACAAAATGGCATCAGTTCCACAAACCTTCCTTACTGTTGTAAGTGGGTCCTTTTGCAAGCATGTTTTGTCCATTTTTGACCCCAGAATTATTTACCCGTGCTGCAGTACTCTAAGTATTCGCAAAGTGAATCATTTTTCCCACAACTGTTTGTGTAGGATGCAGCTCAGAAAAAATTCTTTTCTGACTTACAAATCTCAGAAATGTCTGAATAGTTTGTTATTGTTGCTGTTTTTAAAACATTAGAGTTTTAGGGTGAGGCAAGATGGAAAAACTTGGTCACAGATTTTCCCAATCTGGGGACCCTGACTCAATTTGGGAATTCTCATTAGCATTTTATTAGAATGACCAGTTCCATTAATTCCCTGTGAGGTTTTGGAGAAGGTAAGATCTCCAGAACCAGGGCCTCTGTGTGTCCATGTGCATCTTGGCCTTTATTCTCCTCCAAAGCCCTTAAGGCAATAGCAATGCATCCTCCTGGGCACACTGTAAAAAAGCCTCATTCCTGGTCACCAAAGACTTTGGGGCTACCATTCATCACTTACATAGCACCAGGCAGCCCTTATCACTATCAGAAAAGAGTTTTTCTCCCCACAATGTGGGTTAATGGTTAGGCATTTGTATTAAGAATCAGCATTACAAGGTCAGAGATTTGAATTGACATCCTACCTCAATTGCTTATGTGACTTTGAGCAAGTTTCTTAACTTCTGGGGTCCAATTTTTTCCTCTGGCAAATGAGCATCACAGTTTCTAACTAAAAGGATGGTGGTGGGGATTAAATGAGATGGTGCAGGGGAAGTGGTTAGGATAATACTAGGTATATAATAAACACTTGACTAAATGGCAGCTTGTAGTTATAGTAGAACAGCAGCCATAGCAGGCATCACTCTCTACTGCTGCAGGGGGAATAGTAAGAAAAGCACACAGTTATGGAGGAGCCTAACTCCATTAAAAGAGAAAAAATAATTTTTGTTCTTTAAACTTAAAAGAAGACATGCAATATGTATCAGTTAGTGAGTGTAACTATGCAGACATCTTTCCTGTTCATAAATCACAGGTCAAGCTACATAAAATTTGAACAAGAAAATCAAGAAGCAGTCTCCTGTCTCTTGGGGGACTCCTGAATAGCTCCCTGGCAAAACAAGAAAGGAAAAATAAACCTAAAATCACTTAGTATATTTAAAGCATTTTATATGTAGCTTGGGATGTGCATGACATTATGAAACAGTGTAGATACATATGAACACTCGGGATTATAAACTCTAGGTTGGAAGAACTGGTCTCCCTGCCCCTGGTAATGCTGTGCAGTGCAATTGTGTCTTTAGTTTCTAGTCTTGTCTTTTAAAAAGGAGATCAAACTTATCTGTGTGGTTCCTGTGGGCATAGTAGTGACACAGCCCTGTGGGCACAGCTGGGGGTGGAAACGGCCCTGATTTATAGTATTTGCCAATTTCTGTGGTGTAAACACTGCCAACATGAGACTTCACTGAAAGCAAAATTGAGAAGAGATGCACACAATGACATCTCACGTGCCACTGCCAGCTGGTTCCCCCACACCACTGTGTTAGCAGAGCAAGCACTGAGGATGGATGTGGTTAAGATAAAGGTTGCAGCTCACTAAATCTCTCAAGTGACTTCCAGCATAAAATAGTCTGATTCCATTTCTCTCTTCAGACTGAATTATTTCTACTTCCTTACTTTTTTCCACTGATCTTACCTTCTTGTTCTTGAGTCCCTCCTGTTGCTCTGCTATGAATTTTGGGCAATCTGCATCCTTCTGACCAAATAAAATGAAAGAGAGATGTAAAGAAATCAATTATTTAGGGAGATGTAGGGACCTGGAATTCTAATAATGCTGTTACCAAAAAAAAAGCTTTTTTTATTCAAGATTCACTATAGTATGTGTCCAAAGTAAGTTGCTGATATTCAACTTCAGGTCCTTACAACTGCACATATGGTCTATTTTCAACACGCTTTAATATGGTCTATCAACTTTCTCTCTGCCCAATCCAGTCTGCATACTGCTGCCAGATATATCTTCCTGAAATAACACTTGAATCATATTTCCTGCTCAAAAATTCTAGTGGTTTCCCAACTCCTTCAGAAAAAAAGTTTAAACTCTTAGCCTTCAAAGCTTTTCACAATCAGCTTCCGGTGCCTTGTCACGCACTCCCCTCCTGAGCTCCTTGTGCCTGCCTACTTGCCATCCATTCCCGCCCCTGAACTCACATCTTCCTTTACCTAGAGAATGCTTTCACCTTGTCCTCAACTGTCATTATGGGCTGAATTCTTGTATCCCTCTCCCCAAAATTTGTATGTTGAAACCTCACCCCAATGTGATGGTATTGGGAGGTAGGGTCTATGGGATGTAATTAGGATTAGATGGAGCCATCCGGGTAGAGCCTCCATGAATGGAATTAGTGCCCTTATAAGAAGAGACACTAGAGAGCTTCCTCCCCTCTCCTCCCACCCCTCTCTCCCAGTCATGCAAGGATACAATGAGAAGGTGGCCATCAGCAAACCAACAAGCCAGCCTCATCAGTCACTGAATCTTTTAGCACCTTGATTTTGGACTTCCCAGCCTCCAGAACTGTAAGAAATAAATGTTTGCTGTTTAGGCCACTCGGTTTATGAGATTTTGTTTAATAGCCCAAGCTAAGACAATTGCTAAACTCATACTTTCTTTGGTCCTGACGTCAAATTCTACTTTCACTGTGACTCTATTCTGACCATCCTATGTGATTTGATCTTTTCTTCTCTGAACTCATTCAGTTGTCTTATTTATACCTCTTAAATTGCTCACATCATACACTGCTATTGCAGCTTTTTTCCTTTTTTTTTACCTAATCTCCTCAAATGGATAACCAGCATGAAAAACACCTGGACCACATCTTTGACTATTATGCCAGCATTCTCCAATGAATCTTTCAGTGGTAATGTCAATATTTTATATCCACACTGTCCAAAATGGTAGCCATTAGCCACACTGTGGCTATTGAATACTTGAAATATGGCCAGCACAACTGAAGAACTGAACTTCAGTTTTATTTATTTTAATTCATTAAAATTTAAATTTAAATAGTCACAGATAACTAGTAGCTACTATGAACAGCATAGCTAGACCCTCCACAACATATAGCACAGTGCCTTATACTTTGCAGCTGCTCAACAACTATTTATTGAAAGAATCAGTAAATTCCCTTATAAGTCACAACATAACCCAAACTTGCCTTCTAGCTCATTTTTAGTTTCTAATCATCCCTTTCTACATTCTATAGCCACTTCCTCTTCAACATTTCTCATCTTCTAAAACCCTTTTGGTGACTGTGTTTACATAGCCACTGGAGGATTTAAATGTTCACAGGTACACAGTCTACTTCTAGCCCTCTAAGACTCTCAAAGGTGAGCTCAGAGCATGCCAAGATTGCAGGCTTCCAGAGGAAGCTGTTTGTTTCCACGGGCTCGTTTCCACTCCCAAGGGCTAGTATGCCAAAGCCTGCATGTTTTAAAATCTACACTGAGACTTTCTAGAAATTATCCTACCAGTTTGGGTCATTTTTGTCATGCTATTTAAACATAGAAAAGTCTAAATTTCAGTTTCTCATAGCTGAAATATAGTTAATTCCTGGTTTAAAAAATAAAATAGCTTAATTTGTGGCAAATAATCTTATGTATTATTGTGCATTCACTTGCACAGATGGCAGAGCAGTTCGTTTGCAATTTAAGGAGTCTAAAATAATGTAAACACTCTGTTTCAGCAATGTTGAAAAAAGACTAGAATATTCTTTTTCTCAAACAACTTGGAAAATGCTAAGCTTCATTGAGAAATAACTTAGAATAGAATTTTAAAGTGAAATGGACCCTAGACATCAATGATTTTTATACATAATCGTGGTCACTTAGAATTATTTTCATAAAGCTATTAGTAAATTTTTGCCTACAACAGAGATAAACAGAATTATATCCTATTTCTGCAGAACTCTCTGTTAATTAGTGGAATCCTAGTTTATAGGACTATTAAAATGCCTTTTATTTGAAGTGAGGAAACTAGATCACAACTTTATAAACATAAAAAGTAAAACTGTTTTTATTCTTTACTCTCTAGTAGTCATTTGAAATCAGGTAATGTAATAACATTTGTCTCATACAAAAAGTTCAATGTCTGTAAGAAAAAGAAGTATTTACTTATTTGTTCTGTGTTTTCATTAGACACTGAGATTTGCAGATGTCACTTCCCCAGAATTTGGCCCTACTCCTTATTAGCTTCTGTTTCTTAGAAGACATTTAGAATTGTATCACATCATAATTTAGCACATGCACGCATACGTGCCTGCTCTCTCTCTCTCTCTCTCTCTCTCTCTCTCTTTCACACCCACACACCCACACCCCCCCCACACACACACGAGAACTTAGAGTCAAATGTAATTAAATATTTTGCAGTAGAACATAAGTCACAGAAGATATTTTTTCTGAAGTTTGTGTTATCTGATAAATATTCTACAAAAATTAGAAAACACTCCTAAGCAACCAGTCATTTTATACTTTGCTTTCCATTCCCATATAATCTTTAACTTTCAATTATACTAAATTATGGGACCTGTTATGCTATGCAACAATTATACTGTTCTACCATACATTCTCAATTTCAGTATCAAAAGGAATACCAACTTATTTCGAGATAGTGATACTAAAATATATTCACTGTCAATTGACAATTTCTCTTGCCATAAGTGTAATAGATTATAAAAAGAGAGACATTCTGAATAGCAAGATTAATAATATAGCATACTTAAATGAATGCAATATTGTCATCTTCAAATTTACATAGTACCCAAACTAAGCCAAAAGTTGTTAGTTTATTCAGAATATTTTATCAGATAGAGGTTATGTAGAACTTTATGATATAGATAAGAAGAAAGCGTGTAAGATTAGAATCTTTTGTACAGAAAGTGTCCTAATGAAGAGCTTAAATTGTTCAGCCTTCAATATTTCTTTACATTCATCCATCTCATTTGATTTCTCTACTAATGTGCTTATAAACCCCATTCTATACAAAATAGAATGTTCCTCTTTGGCTCAGCTTGGTTTGTTTATCTCAGAAAACAAATAAGTGGCAATTGTTTATTTAGGATGTTACAGTATACTAGGAATATTTTTTATTATTCTGTTTTATTTTAAGTTCTTGATTTGAGCTCATAGCTGAGCCATGACTAAAAACCAAGCCCAGGGAATAATTTGTTAATAAATCGCATAGCCCAATTAAAAAAAATTCTCCTGTTTTAAAAAGAAGAAATTTCTAAAAACAAAAGATGGTTTGAATATAATGGAAGGAAAATTCTGCTAAATGAAGCTAAATGCTTTCTTTACTATGAGAAAAAATGCAAGAATGCACAAGTGGATGGAACATTCTCCAAACAGACCATATGTTAGGCCACAAAACGAATCTCAGTAAATTTTTAAAGATCAAATCATATCAAGTATCTTCTTGGACCACAATGGAATAAAACTAGAAATCAATTTCAAGAGGAACTCTTGAAACTAAACAAATACATGGAAATTAAACAACATGCTCTTGAAAGATCTTTGGGTTGATGAAGACATTAAGATGTAAATTAAAAAAAAAGTTTTTTAAACAAATGAAAATGGAGACATAATATTCCAAAACCTCTGGCATACAGCAAAGGCAGTGCTAAGAAGGAAGTTTATAGCATTAAATGCCTACTTCAAAAAATAAAAAGATCACAAATTAACAACATAACATCATACCTGAAGGGTCTAGAAAACCAAGAATGAACTATACCCAAAGCTAACAGAAGAAAAGAAATAACAAAGATCAGAGTAGAACTAAATGAAATTGATATCAAAAAATTACAAAGAATCAACAAAACGAAGAGTTGGTTCCATGAAAAGATAAAATTAATAGACTACTAGCTAGACTAGCCAAGAAAAGAATCAAATAAACACAATCAGAACTGAGAAAGGAGACATTACAACTAATGCCACAGAAATAAAAATATCATCAAAGACTACTATGAACAAGTCTACCCTCACAAACTAGAAAACCTAGAGAAAATGGATAAATTCCTGGAAACATGCAACCTTCCAAGATTGAAATGGGAAGAAATGGAAATCCTGAACAGACAAATAAGTAGTGAGATGAAACCAGTAACAAAAAATCTCCCAAAAACAACAATAACAAAAATCTCAGGACCAGATGGATTCACAGCTGAATTCTACCAGATGTACAAAGAAGAACTGGTACCAATTCAGTTCTTTGGAAATGAAACTATTCCAAAAAATCAAGGAGGAGGGAATCCTCCCTAACTCATTTTATGAAGCTAGTATCACCCTGATACCAAAGCCAGACAAGAACACAACGAAAAAGGAGAACTACAGACCAATATCGCTCATGAAAGCAAAAATCCTCAACAAAATACTATCAAACTGAATCCAACAGCACATAAAATAGATAATACACCATGATCAAGTGTGTTTTATTCCAGGGATGCAAGGATAGTTCAACATAAACAAATCAATAAATGTGATTCACCACATAAACAGAAGTAGAAACAAAAATGATCATCTCAATATATGCAGAAAAAACGTTTGATAAAATCCAGCACCCCTTCATGATAAAAAAAAAACCCTCTACAAACAAGGCATAGATGGAACGTACCTCAAAATAATAAAAGCTGTATATGCCAGCCAACATCATACTAAATGTGGAAAAGCTCAAAGCTTCCCCTTAAGAAATGGAAGAAGACAAGTATGCCTACTTTTACCACTCCTATTCAACGTAGTAATGGAAGTCCTAGCCAGAGCTACCACCCTACTAAAAAAAAAAAAGACATCCAAATTGGAAAAGGGAAGCCAAATTATTTTTGTTTGCTGATGATTTGATCTTATACCTGGAAAACCCTAAAGACTCCTCCAAAAGACTCCTAGATTTGATAAATTAATTCAATAAAGTTTCAGATACAAAATCAACAAGCAAAAATTGGCAGCATTTCTAAACACACAATAACAATCAATCTGAGAACCAAATCGAGAAGTCAATCCCATTTACAATAGCTACAAAGAAAAATTAAAATATTAATACCTAGGAATACATTTAACCAGGGAGGTGAAAGATCTCTACAAGAAAAACTACAAAACACTGGTGAAAGAAATTGTAGATGGCACAAACAAATGGAAAAATATCAAAAAGACATCTACACTCATATGTTTATTGCGGCACAATTCACAATAGCAAAGATATGAAATCAACCTACATGTCCATCAATGGAGGACTGGATAAAGAAAATATCTTGCAGCAACATGGATGGAAATGGAGTCCATTATCTTAAGTGAAATAACTCAGAAACAATAAGTCAAATACCGCTTGTTCTCACTTATAAGTGGGAGCTAAATAATGTGTACACATAGTCAGAAAGAGTAGAGTAATACACACTGGAAACTCAGAAGGATGAGCAAGAGGAATGGTAAGATGGAGTATGGGATGAGAACTTGCCTAATAGGTACAATGTACACTGTTTGGGTGATGGCTACACTAAAAGCCCAGACTTGACCACTACCCAATATATCCATGTAACAAAATTGCACTTATACCCCCTAAAGCTATAAAACAAATAAATAAACAAACAAATAAAAACACCTCAGTGTAATTTACTTATATTCTTAAGTGATCCTGTAATGAGGGCAAGGGCGAGGGAGCTTTACATTCTCATTAACATAGTTCTATCAGCAGGTATAATGGGAATAGCCAGTATACTAAATTAATGTATTTTCATCCTAGGCAATCCTTACCTCCTAGTATCCCCATGATTTCTTATATAAAAAACCAAGCCTGGCCATCTCATGTTTTAAAAGTTTTTCTCTCTGCTACCCATGAAAGCTAAGCCATGAAGCTTATTGAATTAGATGTGGCCTAAAAAAGTGTTTCAATCATAAAGAAGATAAGGAGGCACAACAGGAAGCCACCTCTCTGAGCACAGTGGAATGTAAAGAGAAGTAAAGAAGTGTCAGGTAGTTGTGATAGAATCAGATTCTTAAATGTCTAATCCCCACTACCCTCTAACATCTTGGGAGATCCAAGAACATTGGAGCTAGTGACTCACTTTCTCTGCTATAATTTGGGGGATGGAAAAGTTCTACATTTGTCTTTGTGTCTCATCCAACATGCCACCAGTATGATAATGCAGCATCGGGAGAGATGTCCCTTGAATAGCCTGAAGTAGCACTTTCCTGTGTGGGACTTGCGTGGATTCTGTAAGTTCCAAAGAGGGCATACAAGTGTTGGGAGGGCTGGCAAAAATCTAGTTGGAAACAAGGGCAGTGTAGCAGGGAGACTCGAGGCTGCAGGCAGTGGCTGAATCCACAAACATCAGGTGTGGCTATCAGCATGATCTCTCTAAAGGCAGAGTGGAGCCAGCCATATGTCAGTGGACCCCAGTGGGCCAATACAGACTAACTTCCTCACCACAAAACCTGGGAACAGTGCATGGAACAAGTATCTGCTTTCTAACAAGCCCGACCTTGCTGCCACAGGATTACAAAACCTCCCCCTGGCCCCAAACCCCCAGCCATACGACACTATCTCAGAGAAGAGCAGAGAAACAATTGGAAATTCTGACAGACTGAACATTTACCTAAAGAGGCTGAGTCATCTAAAGAAATTATCTAAACAGGAAGAGACAGAAATGCAGTTAATTAGCAAGATTAAAGCACTCCAACCCCCAATCCCATGTTTCTAACTAGCAGAGTTAATAAGCTCAGAAGAAAAATTAAATCATTATCAAAAGATTCTCCCCAAGCTTCTGAAAAGCCTATGAGAGAGAATTATATGGAGCAGTATTCACAGGGCAAATGTCATTTATCCTATTACATTAACACCTAGTATTCAAAAGCTGATCCCTTTGAAGCAAGGTGATTCTCATCCAGTTGACAGTTTGGACTGATCAGGGCAGAAAAGAAGAGCTCCTCAGTCAGTATATCTTGATATCAATAGAGATCATTTTTTAATCAGCTCCTTGTTGCTACTTGCCTTGTCCTGCAAAGTGGGTAGGCAGGGAAGAGGCTAAGCCACAACTACCTCTCCATAGCTCTGTTCCTCCCATGTTATGGCCCCCAGACACATAGTCCCCAATTGTTATGAGATAGATAATAAGAAAAAATTAAAATCTATTCACAAACTGGTAGATGTTTTGGCAGTGTGAAAAAAAAATTGGGGTTGGGAGACAGTACACGGAGCAGCTGTATGATTTTTGTTACTGACCTTCCAAGTTTTCACAATAATGTGTAGTATTCAGGGAAACATGATTATCAAATAAATTTGGAATGCTGACTTAAGTAAAGTTAAGCAGACTTTTTATCTGAAGGGCTACCTCTAATAAAGCTAATCATATAGTGAAATTCCAAAAGGGCTACATATATAGTTTCTCAAACTTACTCCAGTGGTATGCTGCAGGGCTGAAACCAGCTCATGAGAGACTGTGGCCATCTCTTCCTAACTGAGTTCAGTGATGTCACCACGGTAGCTTGAATTGGCCATGGAGGGAGTGTTTACACCCTAGAAATTGACAAACACTAACAGAGCTTCTCCCCCATACCCCTCACAAAGGATCTAGTTCTTAAACATTTACCACCATAACACTTATTAATAAAGCATATCACAGCACCTAGTGTACTGGTATTCTATTGCTGTCATAACAAATCACCACAAATGGAGTGACTTAAAGCAAACCAAATATGTTACCTTATAGTTCTGTAGGTCTCACTGGGCTAAAATCAAGGTATTTGCATTCCTTTCTGAAGGATCTGAGGAGAGTTCATTTGCTTGCGTTTTCCAACTTCTAGAGCCATCTTCATTCCTTGGCTCATGGCTACTTTCCTCCATCTTCAAAGCCAACAAGAGTAAGCTGGGTCCTTCTCTCAGGGCATCACGTCTGCTACCACTCCCTTCTACCTTTAAGGACCCTTGGGATTACTTTGAGCCCTCCCAGATAACCCAGGATAATCTTCCTATGTTCAGGTCAGTTAATTAGCAAACTTACTTCCATCTGCAATCTACTCTTTGCAATGTAAAGTAATACAGTCACAGGATCCAGGGATTAAAATATAGACAACTTTGAAGGGCCCACTTTTCTGCCTGTTACAACTAGTGTTCCAAAGAATACACTTTGAAGAGAGTCACAAAAGTCCTTTAATGGGAAGTGAATTGGACTATCACTTTCTAATTTATCTGGTATATATTTTTATCCTTTTAGAGCTTCAGTGAATTGCTCTATGATATGTGGATAATGTTTTTTTGATCTACTTTGCAAAGTTGTTTGGTTTGATCAATTAAGATAGTAGACATATCAATATCTTAACCAGTGATGAAATGCTCTACATGTATTATTCATAATAATGAATAATAATGAATATAATACGAGGTTTTGATTAAGGTCAAAATAATTTCGATAATTTATGACTCAATCATTCCCTAAGTGCTTGTTCTCCAAAAGATAGGGCTGGCTCTGGCTGGTGGCAGGGGGAGAGAGAGCATGTGGGACTAAATACTGACAACACATGTTCAAGCTTTGACCACTTTAGAGTTTCACTTGAGCCTGGATCTAGATTAAGACTTCCAAGAGTACTTTGAATTAGTGGAAAATGCAGGATCTTCTGTATCTTTCAGGACCAGATCCGGCCAAATTCCCCTTTATGTGCCTACTCTTTCCTTTCTCTTTCATCTCAACTTTGTCTATAACATTCTTTAGCCACAATACAGATAAGTGGGTTGATGTGCGGTAAAGAATGAGAAACATTTAAAATAACTGTTCCCTTTTAGACACAACCTGAAATTCAGACCTTTTTCACAGAGGGGGGATCATATAGAACTAAACACTCTTAATCTTAAGTATTGGTTACTGAGTCGATGTCTTTCTGCATCTTAACTAAATGATTGCATTATTTCTTGAAATGCAATTTTGACTTTTTACTGTTTATATATTTGGCATTTTGTCTTCTATTACCTGCATGTACTGAAGAAACAAAACTTAGAATTGGAACTCAGCTTACTAATTCACCCTTTGCTGGCTCTTTTATCTATCAGACCATTCCCACAATTTGAGGGGTCTTATTACACATATTGTTTCCTGTACCATTCACCAGCCTTGACAAAGATTAGGTGCACAGCTGGAAAAGAGTACTAAGGAATGGATTTTTAAATGAACTTTAGATTTACATAGAAAATAAATCTTCATAAACTATGTATTGATTTGACTGTGCTGTATTTCCAATCGTTCTACTCTGCCTCAGGATGTTTTTGGCCAAGGCAAATAGCCGCGAGTTGTTAGTTATCAGTCTTTGATAAATCTGACACTACCCCAGGTTGGTTACATAATCTACCACTCCCTGGTCCTGGAGATGGCTCCACCTTTGGAATCTGTGTCACATTATGCTGGCATTAACAAAACCAGGAGGGCAAGATGGTGACCTGGGCAGAGGTAAGATTACAAGAACAGGATCACTTTCTGTTTTGTTTTGACTCCATTGTGAAGATTGTGAGTGTCAGATTTAGAGTCTTTGGTGTTGGGACTTTTCTGATAACCTTGTCAGAGCCCAAACTAACCTGTACTTTCTGGGCTTTACTCCAAGGAGCCAGCAGGGAATTGGTAGTACCAGCAGTGTCTTGGTAAAAACAGTCTTGGACCAGCCTTAGCCAACCAGTGGGGCTTCTGTGGACTAGTCCTGCCTGTGAACCATTGTGATGTGAGTTTTCATTAGCTTTGCCTTCTTTAGAACGACAGAAGCTTTGGTATTAGAAATGTATAAAATTCACATGTACAAGAAGAATAAGCAAGTCTTGAAACCTAGAACTATTTCCATACAAAATGAGAAAAGAAAATGCTAAAAACAAAATTGTGTTAAGTGGGGAGAGAGAGAACTAATTATGAAATATGGATGGGGCCTTTCTATCTCAAAGAATATGTTGAAATAATATATATATATTAATATACATCTATCCTTACATATATACACATATATGTACATGGATATATACACAAGTACCCAATGCATATATATACATGCAAGTTTTACATATATTTATATATACATTTTACATTTGGCTTAGGCCCTGGGATCAATCGACAAAAGCTGGTATAACCAAAAAATAATAGAGCATAACTAGCATAGGACTGCTCAACAAAATCAGGTGTGTGGGCTTTCAAAGAAATGACACTGTTTTATGGAAAAGGTTCAGATTATAAAGCAGATCTAAGAAGGACCCCAGGCAATCTTGGGGAAAGCAGGAAATGGAGATCCAAGAAGATGTGGGCTGGTCATGAGGTGTTGACAGTTAATTCTGCTCATGGTAATCCAATTCCATTAAAATGTACCTGGCTTATCCTACACTGAAACACCATTCTAGATTCTGCAGAAGACACAAAGGATAGTGAAGAATGGTCCTTGCTTTAATGAAATCGATGATTTTAGTATCTGGATGCAAGTGAGAGTTGGCAAAAGGAAATATATTAGGTAGGAAATATTTCCAGGCAGGTAGAATTAGACCCAAGTGTTCAATTTGATGAAAAAAGCACACATCTCTGAAAGTGGACCTCAAAATATCTCAACCTCTCTGAAACCTAGACAAACCTCTGGATTTCCTTCTTACTGTTCCTTCTCTACCTCATCACCATAGAATCTGTTTCCTCCCCCTAAGATTCAGCTTCACCACTGAGCACTTCTTGTAAACATCACCTGGTTTTAACTGTTCAGTATTCCAGCTTGGCTGCCTATTAAGAATGGCTACTCCTATTTATATGTTTACATGCCATGTGTAGTTTTACATATTTCTGCTGTAGATGTACATTTTTGTGAAGGTGCATATGCTTATCTACCTTTTGCATAAGATGGTAAGTTCCTTTAAGTATAGGAACTCTATCCTTTTCCATGGAAGGCCTTACACCTTCTCATAAAGCATTTGTCACTTCAGGTATTCATAAATTTCTTATTCTAATGGTAATCAACATTTATCACAGAAGCAGAAATTTGAGTTCTTTTCCATCCTCTGGATCCTAATTTTCTTTGTTCTCAAGAATGGAAAACAGCTCTGTGAGAGAATCTCAGACGGTGGTCTGACACATTTAGCTGGTTGGAGATATGTAGTCTTTGAGGAAACTGAGCCAATCAAGTCAGCTTCTCTCCAAAACCCCTATGACCCCAGAACAAAACACTCCCAAGAGTTCTAAAAAGGTGTTAGTCCCAGAATAGATTAGGTGTATCTAATGCTGATATGAGTTTAGTGGCAATAAATATGACACATATAATTACTCAACTCTCAGCAAAATTTAGTTTTTCACCTTCTGTTACGTCAGGAACGTGTTCATCACACACAGAATGAGAAATCTCATGCATATGGAAATAGAGTCACCAATGAATCAAGAAATAACCAGTCTGAGCAGCATCCACAATCCTTGAATAAAGATGATTCAGAAGAAAGTCATTCGCTCTGGTGCTCTTCCAAAGTGAGACCAGAATTTTTCAGTACTCCTTCTATCAAAAAATGAAATCTGTTCTTCACCCCTTGAATATGGGAGGCCTTTCAACAGGGTTGACCAGTATAACAGAAGTGACTTCCAAGGCCAGATCACAAAGGACATTGTGACCGCCATCTTTTTGCTGGAATGCACATTCAGAAGTCCAACTACTCAGAGACTGCCATGCTGTGAGTGAGTTCAAGCCACATGGAGAGGCCATGGGTTAGAGCTCTGGTCCATAACACCATCTGAGCCAGCCCAGATTCCAGACATATAAATGAAAAAGGCTTTAGATGATTGTAGCCTCTAATGGCTCAGTTTATGTTCAGTTATTCAAATCTTCCCAAATTGAAGCTTCAGACATGGTAAAGCAAAAACTAGCTGTCTCTGCTGTGCTCTATCTGAATTCCTGACCCACAAAATACACAAGCTAAATAAAATGTTGCTTAAGGCCTCCCTTCTTTTTGTGCTTTTGCAGAAGATTGAGAAGATAGGGCCATTAAGACCATTTCATTTCATTACCTATCAAGATTACCCATTTTCATGATTCACTGATAAATATTAAATTATATCCATCACCAGAAGAATAAACATCTAGCTTATGATTTCTGATAGGTAGTCTGTATGTTTTGTTAAACCACACACACACACACACACACACACACACACACACACAAACAACTGTCTCCTGTTGGCAAGTTTATGTTACTTGTTTCTTCTTTATTGGAACAGGAGAACACAGAGAGATGTTCTATCTTGGGGAAACTGAAAAAAGACTAGGCTGCTCACTCATGGCTGGTATGACCTGGAGCAGAATGAAGCACCAGCTCTAGCCGGATGGACCAGACTCAAGAAATCAGACATCACAGTCACTTCCCTTGAACAACTGATTGGCAGAAATAAGCAACAAGTGTTTATTAATGAAATAGCAACAATGTTATCAACACTGCTATATCAGAATGGGACAATGACAGTTAGGGAAAAAGTTATTTTTTACTTGAAAATACCTAGGCTAGAGATTCCCAGAATATTCACACTTTTCAAATATTGAAGAAATAGTATTAGAGCAAGAATAGAAAAAAAGGTTAAATAGGAAAAAGGCATAGGAAGACTAGTAAAAAAAGACAACCTACTAATGATGTACTAATTCAACTATTCTGTAAATGTCTTTAAAAGTGCATTATATTTATTACCAGGTGTGCACTGTTTATTTCATTGAATAAATATTAATTGAGCTCCTATTTATGTAACATAAGTATTTTGAACTTAATAAAATGAAACAAAAACCCCTTTTCAGGTTACAAACCAAAATGCAATATATTTCATTATGATTAAAGGTGATTTTTATTACTGAAGTTTAATATTATTTTCAATAAATAGCATTGACTTTATTATTTTGTAAGTTTATGAACCCTATTTCAGACACCTGAATTTCAGACACTTGGGATTCCCAGTCTTTTGATTTGGCATGATCAAACCAATTAGTTAGATTATTTTAAGAATCTATCTAAGATTACCTTAGCATTAATATATTTGGAATTGGCCGGGCGCGGTGGCTCACGCCTGTAATCCTAGCACTCTGGGAGGCCGAGGTGGGCGGATCGTTCTGAGCTCAGGAGTTCGAGACCAGCCTGAGCAAGAGCGAGACCCCGACTCTACCAAAAATAGAAAGAAATTAATTGGA